>BQKZ01000198.1:13122-39844 GCA_036244855.1 Temnopleurus reevesii | reverse complement strand
CCCCCCCCCCCCCCCCCCGGGCCATTTAGGGTTAATCTATATGAATATTTTGATTCGTCCAATTAACTTTAAATGATAAAAAAGGAATTCATCAAACAGTCAATTACATTCTACCCTTCCTCTTTTTAATTTCATATTCAAACCATTTCTTTATTTGCATGAATACTATGATCCATCCTCTTATCTTTGTATGATTAAAAAAACAATAATAAACAGACAATTTTGTCAACCCATCCTCTTTTAACTTTATAATCAAACCATTTCTTTATCTACATGAATAGTCTGGTTCATCCATTTATCTTTGAATTATGAAATTAATACCGGTAGTCAAAAGCCAATTACTTTCAACCCTTCCTCTGTAACATTGATATTCTGTGCTGCACTCAACCCAGGTGAAAAATTGGTACCTGGCAGGAATTTATTCCTTGGAATGCTTGAGCGCCTAACTGGCTTGCTCGGCAGTTATAGCCAGGGTAATAATAATATACGTACCTAGTATCAAGCGCAGTAGAGTATATGCATATAGTGATTGCGCTATATAAATGGGCCTATTATTATTATTATTATTCAAACAATTTCTTTATCTGTATGAATACTATGATTCATCCTCTTATCTTTGCATGATAATAATGAATATAAAATGTTAATTACATTCAACACTTCCCATTTTAAATTGGTATTAAAATTACTTCTTTATCTTCATGAAAACTATGATTCATTCAGTTATATTTTTATGATTAGAAAAATATTACTAAACAGACAATTATAGTCAACCCATCCTCTTTTGACTTTATGATAAAATCATTTCTTTATCTACATGAATAGTCGATTTATCCAGTTATCTTTGCATTACAAAGTGAATACCAGTAGTCAAAAGCCAAAATACTTTCAACCCTCTCTCTGTAACATTGATATTCAAACAATTTCTTTATCTGTATGAACACTATGATTTATCCTCTTATCTTTGCATGATAATAATGAATATAAAAGGTCAATTACGTTCAACACTTCCCATTTTAAATTGGTATGAAATTTATTTCTTTATCTTCATGAATAGGCTGATTCATCCGGTTATCTTCGCATTATAAAAATGAATAATAAAAAGCCAATTACAATCACTATTCCTGTTTTAACATGATATTCAAAAGATTTGTTTATCTTCATGAATACTCTCTAAAACTGACCAACCCTTCGAAAATGGTTTTCTTTTTTTTTGGAGGGGGGGGGGGTTCAATCAATTTGCACCAATCGCAGTAGAATTTAATGAAAACTTGAGAAGTATAACCTGAAAAGTCACTTCACTAAAATCATAAATAAACATGTGAAATACAAACTGAAAAGTCACTTTCGTATGTTTTAGGGCTTTCTACTCCACTCCACGTCTTACTTTCTGCATGAAATCTCTTCCAAAAATTGAAAAATAACCTTTTCCGACCAACCCAAATGTTTTTTCAAAAAGTCATTTGTAGTTTTGGGGGCCTGTAAACAAAAAGCAGTGCTTTTTCATAGGCTCTTTCCGCTTCCCTTAGTCATTTTCAGGAGATGAACAGCTTTGTTTAAAAAGAAGAAAAATATTTCTACTCTATACATACTTGTATTTAATAGCTTTGTATTGCATCATGTCTTATACTTCACCTTGTATTGTTCTGTTCTGTTTCTTTTCATGTAATATACTATGATTTGTGATTTGTGGAAAAAAAAACTTGAACTTGAACTAACAATTGAACTTGACGTTATTTTGTCAACAAATGAAATGATAAAGATAGATTCCACTTACATAGAAGTACATTAACCGAGTATTGCACGTTCCTTTGAATGTATTGCATCAAATGAGAGAGGAGACCATATGATGCCAGCGTCATATGGATTACAACCTAAAAAACAAAGGTGTAAGATCATTTGTAAGAAATCATGTGAATGTCTATCATATTATGCATAGTCAACCTGAGAGAGGAGACCATAAGATGCCAGCGTCATATGGATTACAACCTGCAAAAAAAGATGTAAGAAACATCATTTGCAAGATATCAAATGGAGGATTTCTCCTATTATGAAATGAATAGTCAAAATGCAAGGTCAATATTCAAAACAAAATGGTAGGTTTCAAAGTCCCAATACAAGTTCCATACTAGAATTACATAATTCATTAGTAAATGGGTTTACTGCAAAGTCATATAAAAACTTTAAACATCCTAGTATTTGATGAATTTTCTGATATTCTCAACAGATAAAACAATAATAGAATTAGAGACAGTTTGATACAATAAGTGCACTTATGAATATTTCAAATGAACTTACTTTGCAAACTGCTATTCCAGTTTTATTTTGTATTGAAGTAGAATATGAATTTTACATGAATGTATAAATTTGTATAAATTGAATTTGGAGTCTGATATACATAAAAGTTTCATGCCCAAGAAACGACCATCAACTCCCTTTTTAATACAGAAGTCTAAAAAAACAAAAATGTCTGGTTTTGTAATTACAGTATTCATATAAACAAAACTCTTAACTCACATCTCCATTTCCGACAAGATCATAGATTACTAATAACCGCTTTCTCTGTGAAGATTGTGTGCTATCTTCAACTAGACTTGTTATCAGTCTCTTTCCAATAAGATCCAGCACAGCCAAGCTAGTTTGGTACGCCAGCGGTTTGTCTGATTTTACAGTTGGTTTGTAAGCTGAGACGGTTTGCTTGTTGCGTAGTTTTGATGATGTTGATGATGTTGGGGTAGAGGTGACTGAAAAAAAGGGAATTGAAAATAAACATTATAAAAACAGAATAGAAAGCAAAGAAGAGAGACTTAGATGCATTATACATGCACATTTGGAAAGAAAATAAATTGTTTGTTTGCATTCATTAGCCATTTTTTTTCTTCAAAACAGCATTGGTCTAATCGAAAGGGTTTATCATTTTCAAAAGACTTTTTATAATAATAATAATATATGCAATTTATAAAGCGCACGTATCCACTCTCATTGCTGAGTGCTCAAGGCGCTTTTTAGCACAATTCACACAATTTTCAGGAAATGATACTTAATAGAGGGGAGTGAAAAGCCGAAGAACATCTGAAAATGACTTTTCAATTACTTTTCAGGTTTAGTTTCACATGTTTATCTATAATTTTACTGTGATTTTCAATTTTAGTGAAAAGCAAGAAAAAAGGCAAAGTCGCGCCATTTCAGAGGCTCCATAGTTTGAGGGTATGATGTATATCTATGCATCAAAACAAAACATTTCTTTGACCTTAGCAATTATTCTACCTAAGTTCAATTTAGGCGGAGTTGACTGTATTTTTTTTTTGCAAAAGAAATAAACTTACCATTGACATCTTGATCCTTCTTCTTGGTTTTCTTGACCTTCTCCTGACCTTTAACCTCATCATGTTGACCTTTGACCTGGATGGTGTCCGACACAAGATCAGCAGTCTCTACCGACATCTGGGAGAGAATCTTTGATAGGAGAGCATCTCTCTGAGCTAGACTGTCGGCCATTTCCTTCGCTCTAGATGGAGAAGAGATTTGAAATGCAAAATATAACAACTGAATGCACATTTTTTGCAAAACAGGTTTAAATATATGTAGCCAATTGAATATCTTTGAAACAAAGAATATCATGAAAGTATGCCAGAATAAGATAGACATTTACAATAAAAAAACAAAAAGATAGCAAAAATAGGTCAGCACTCAGAATGAAAGCATGTGGCTTTCAGGTAACGAAACAATCACAGTCTACCCTACACAATAGCATCACAGAATAAATTAATCAATGGCCAAGTCTTGGATGCTTACCCTCTGGCCATAATGTCCTCCTCAATGGGCTTTGGAGATTTGGGGTGCACTTATTCCCGTTGGTATTGCAGTATAACAATGTGCCCTTTTACAAAGTGGCCTGGCCATAAAAATCATGAAATGTAAGGCCTGAACATGTATTTTGCTGACGACACCTTGTGTGTATATGCTTAAAGCGTATCTTAGGTCAAATATAATAATTTGTTAGTCAATAGTATATGTATATATAAAAACCAACATGGTAAATATGCCATGACATTAAAAACTTGCTTAGTTTTTAAAATGTTGAATTTTAATATTCAACGATTTTCATGACAAAAAAAAATCTTGTACGAAGCCTAGCTCACAAAGAACACACACACATTCAAGAAGCCATACACGGAGCCTCACTCGGGATTAGGCTCCATGCGTCGGTCGTTAACGAGACCGTTATTTGATTTTAACTCCTTAACTAGTAAATCATATCATGTCAGATTAATTTATTTGGGGTAAATTTTTTGTAATTCAGTGATGTATAAATTACATTTTTTTTACCTCAGATACCCTTTGATATGCAAGCGGCCTAACTCATACAAATCACATCTCACCTTGCTTGGTGTCTTTGAGCAGGGTTGAGTTGCCTTGAAGTCTCTGCAGCAAACCTATGGATTTCCTCAGGGTCTTGGGGTTGTACCATACATTGCATCAATTCACAAGCTAACTCCTGTAACAGAAGTTCAGACAAAAAAAACCCATCAAATTATGATATGGATGATTCTAATCCATCTGTTTTGAAATACAAATTCTCACATTCTTCTGTTCAAATATTTTGTAAGTCCATGGGGCCTGTAACATAAAAGAAATAATCACACTTATGATGAATATTAATTGTAAGTTAATTAGTTAATCTCTTTATGTTACAGTCCCTATTTCAGGTATGTGCTAATCAAAACCATAAATATGATAATGATATTAAAGACAGATCACTTTTTTTCTATTCAAAGCACACCAATTGTTTTGTGATATTCACACATGTGAGGTTCCAATTTTCTAACATTCTAAAAATAAATGAAACTCACTTCATTTTTAAAGCTCAAAGGTCTTGTTAAAGATATGTGTTGAGGAAGCAAATTCCTGATTAAAATTAGCTTCAAATGTCATTCTGCTCATTGCATCTTCACCAGCACTAGCCTTAAATTATGAGATGTAAAGTTCTGTAATTAACTGGGACATCAAGAATTTCATAAAACTTGATCACTAATTTATAGAATCAGACAAAACATTGAGACTTGGAGTGTTGTTCAAAAGCTGTAATTGATAGCAACTCAACTGCAAACCAGTATGCAAATTGTAAGACATATTTTCATTCGTGCATGATATGCACTTCTAACAAGGCGTGCATGAAACAATGATTTTATTTGGCGGGTTCCGGTTAACTGCAACTTGTGATCAATTGCAACACCCCCTATGCCTATTAATGTGTTTGTATGATTGTTATAATACTTTATTATGTTTCTCAATGATCTAAGAACATGAGAGCTGTGAGTTAAATAACATACCTCAATCTGCTGGACGCCACAAACCATCCAAGATGAAACAGTTTCACAAACACCATTCCGGACCAATGCTTTCTTGACCGCCATCTGACATTTCTGCTTCCTCTGTGTCATTTCCAGGTCATCTCCTGACCCATCGCCATGACGATGACCTTTCACTGGTGATGCCCATCGATTGTCTTTCCCACTCTTGTTATTGCTATTATTTGAATTTGCTCCATGTCTATAACTTTGGGTACTCAAACCTGTTGGTTTATTTTGCTGATGTCTGTCATTCACACAATGTTCATCATTCTCATCCCAAGCAAACCGGACCTTTGGCCTTTGACCTTTGACTCCTCTGCTATTGGGCATTCCCCTGTCATGGAACGCTTGGCCTACATTCTCCAAATACTTGTGCTGTGTAGTGTTGTGAATGACATCATCATTATCATCAAACACATCATCTTGCCAAACGCCTGATTCCAAGACCTGCTTCTCTAGCTGACCTACAACCCCGCCACTCCACCTATTGCACGATGCTTCCGCTAAAACCAGTAAAAATTCCATGACAGTCTGCACAAAGCTCTGCTTGGATTCATCATAAAGTTCTGTGACATTGACGGACTCTGCCTTTTTTGCTGATCCCTGCCAGAGTTTCATGGATGCCTGTAGATAGAGGGCCTCTGGATTTCGCTGCTGTTTATCGGCGTCAGGTGTGACACATCTTGAGAAACCAAAGGCGCCTGCGGTGATGGTGTGGAGTATGTCGATGACGTAGAGGGCGCCAGAGGATACAAGAAGACGGTGAAGCGAGAGCTGATTCATGATAAACTCAGACCTGCAAAAACATGCAACGAATATGATCAAAATGTATCATAACAAGAATCGAGAGGAACTGTTGATGAGTATTTTTTTTCCATTTGAATTTGTTGATAATTGTTCAGCTGTTTACACTGCTGCAAACAGGTTTTCGGCAAGGTATTTACGTTCTATGAGATTGCAAAACACTATAACATGCTATGAGTTTGCTTATACGGCTTACAATGTACATGTTATGAATTAAACCAAACATAGGTAATGTGAGGGTAGTAGGTACAGTTGATAAATGACTGCAAAACAAAGAATTTTTGCTTCATTACAAACTGAATAGCTTCTAAAGTAAAGGTAGAGGTAGGATAAAGAAATCCTTTCTAATGCGAAAGTAGACCATCATTCTTCATAATGAAGTAAAGAAGGGTTTCCCAATCCCTATTCTGGTATGGACAGATTTTGAGGCACTGGGCCATAAAGGGTCTACTTACATATTTGCCAATGTGTTCAGACAGTTGACAGCTTCTTGCAGACCTGAGATATCATCCTGATTTGGACGGAATCTTACATCAGTCACTTCATTTTTGTCATCTCGTTGAAGTTTACCTGCATTCGAACAAAGAGGAGGGAGGGGAAAAATTGGCTTTGACGGCTTGCATCATTCAATTTTGAATACATACATCAAAAGAAGTAACACTTACTAAAACTATTGTCGTCACCATCATCATCCCATCACTTTCACAGTATCATCATCATCACCATTACCATAACCTTCACCATCATCATCATCATCATCACCAATATTATCATCATCACCATCATCACCATCACCATCCTCATCACCATCTCTATCATCCCCATCATCACCATCATCATCATCACAATCATCATCATCATCATCATCATCATCATCATCATCATCACCATCACCATCACCACAATAACCATCATCGCCTCCATCATCATCATCATCATCATCATCATCATCATTTTCAACATAATTACCATCATCATTATCACCATCATCATCACCATCATCATCACCATCATCATCATCATCACCATCATCACCATCCTTACCTTCAACCTGTATCACATGTACGACAAGATCCACAACCTCTTTAACTCCAGACCTCATCTTCTTCTCATCCTTCTCCATCTTTCTGTCTCCACGGTCCCCGTCTCCATTCTCCATCTTAGTGAGAGGGATCCAGACATCCATAGCCTTCCTGCGGTTGGGATCCAGATGGACTTGGGTCTTCTCCTTGAAGGCTCGGTCGGCCTGTTGGAAGAAGACCTGTAGCTGTCGGGTGTCGGAGCCTTGCAGGAGTGCGTCCAGTGTGGAGGTGCCAAGGCGACGAACAGACCTAGACATGGGACAGGGATAAAGGAACGATGACACATACTGTAATGATTTAATATGTTTATTAATTTCTTTGTTTATTCACTTTTGTTATTCATCTATTTGATTATTTATTTATGCCAATATATTATAAATTACAAATATTGATGCTTTTGTATTGTGGAAAAGCAACTTCAAATTCACACAATGATCTTCCAGCAGATAAAACATAAAAGAATGTTTTAAAAAGGGTTTAAACGAGAGCAATAACAGTAATAAAATTTCAAGAAGTGGATAGATTTGAGATCCTATAAACATGTTGTATTAAAGAAGCATGGCATCCTTGATAAGAGCATGCACACAAGCCTCATACATACACAGCCTATGACAGGCTAAAGCCAGGGTAATAATATGACTGAAATTTCAAGCTCACCTGCAGTGGGTTGATCCAAGAACCTGTAGACAGGTTGTAAGCACAGTATCCTTGATAAATGCTCATACACCAGCCCCATACAGCACAAGGCAGGCTAAAGCCAGGGTAACAATACAGAACAAACAAAATTTCTAGCCCATCTGCAGTGTGTAGATTTGAGAGCCTGTAGGCATGTTGTGAGAAGCATGGTATCCTTGAGAAGCACATGCACACTTGCCTCATACATGCACAGCTCACGGCAGGCTAAAGCCAGGGTAATGATAATGAAATTTCGAGCTAACCAGTAGTGGGTTGATCTAAGAACCTGTAGACAGGCTGTGAGAAGCATGGTATCCTTAATAAGAGGGCACACACCGGCCTCATACATGAACAGCTCATGACAGAAGTCCATTGCAGCCAGGCTAAAACCAGGGTAATAATATCAATGACATTTCAAGCTCACCTGCAATGGGTAGATTTGAGAACCTGAAGACAAGTTGTAAGAAGCATAGTATCCTTGATAAGAGCTCGTACACCAGCCTCACACATACACAGCTCAGGACAGGCAAAAACCAGGGTAATTATGATGGAATTTCAAGCTCACCTGCAGTGGGTAGCTTTGTGAACTTGTAGACAGGTGGTAAGAAGCATGGTATCCTTGTTAGTAGCTCGTACACCAGCCTCACACATACACAGCTCACGACAGGCTAAAGTAAGGGTAATAATATAAACACAATTTTAAGCTCACCTGCAGTGGGTAAATTTAAGAACTTGTAGACAGGTTGTAAGAAGCATGGTATCCTTGATAAGAGCTCGAACACCCGCCTCATACATACAAAGCTCACGGCAGAAGTCCATTGCCTTGATCTGGATGCAACTGGGAGACAAATTGATAGTAAATAATTAATCCTCATATACAAGTAACATACATGCACACTACTCAAGGAAGTTATGGCTCACTTTGCAACCTTTTCTCTTCACTTTGCGCTCACTTTTCAGAATGTGCAGTGAAGCGAGAGACATCATGTGTGACAATGATTACAATGTGTATGACATGTAAGGCGGCTTCATTGGGGGGTTTCCAGAAATGTAAAACCTCATAAAATATTTGCATATTTCATCGTGAGCCTTAACTTGTTTTGCATAGTGTATGATAGCCAATATCAGCACCATGAAATTGAAGGGCAATTGTAAGGAATCAGGCAAATAAACCATTCCATATTCAAGGCTTCACAATGGGTTCAGGATTGACAGAAGTTCCGTTCTCATTATTCTGAAAATAAATATGTAACAGGGGTCACACTATTTGCTGAATAATAGGGAAGCTACTTTCATTTGTCTGTTAGAGCTATTGTGAAATCTTGAATGAGAAGTTGCATACTTTGCCCTTCAATTCAATATTGCAAGTGGTATAACATTATGAATCCCATAGCAAACGCTTAATTTTTGGGATGTCTTCTTCTAATGTTAAACTTAAAGATCCGATTTTGGGAGAGATGACATTTTAGATATTTAACTACTTTGTGAGCTGCAGTAAAAATATCATCATAATGCACTTTTTCAATAGTTAATTTGAGCATATTCATAGTTTGTTCGAATAAAATTGACACTGACTGAATTATCGCGAAACAAAAATGACGACACATGTTGCTCTCTCCAACAGAACATTGCCTCATGTGCAAAATTGTTGATAATAAATTGCACATTTTTTCTCCCGCATTCATACAATATCTATAGAGCAAATGAATTAAAGATATATTCTGGTATTTGTTAAAAAAATAAAATAAATGTTCACAGAATCGCACAAAATGTGAGAAGAATGTTCAGAACTATGAATAAATAATATGTGCCAAAGTGTTTTGCAAGAAAATGTATAATGGCAGAGAAATGTGCAAATAAAGGGTCAAAATTGGGCCATGTCGGGCCGACAGATTTTATACCAGTCCCACGCGCTGCTTCCTGTGTTTGCTGCAGTGGACAGAGCACGTGGAGAATGACATAATTTCGCTTTTAACCGGTTTGAGGTTATCATATTAGTTTTCCCTTGTCTACACAAGTCACGTTGTGCTTTGTTTGTAACATAAGATTATTTTAATCATTCATTTTTCCAAATTGAAGTTCTTTGCAAGTACTCGATATTCGCTTTAAGAGCCTGTCCATAGAACAGGCTAATAATCATAAATCTATGATAATTTCTTCTTACCATGGACCATCTCTAAGCGCTACTGCCACCAAGGAAGTAAACTTATGGTTTAGCACTCCCCCTGCTGTATGGTCATTGTGACGGATGAGATTCGTAAGCAGCTCTATGATGGGCTCCTGGTGGAGATAATAGATGAGAACAAAATTCACACTGAGAAAGAATAAAATTATCAAAATTTGTCTGGCAATACATATACATATCTATAAAGTTAAGTCTAAACATAAAGCAAAGGAGGATGACATCACATATAATTTTCTTAAAATTCAGAACGTGTCAATAATACTGTAGGCTAATGAATGATTCTACTTTAATCAATTCTTACCAAGGGCCATCTCTTAGGGCTACTGTCACCACATATTTTTCTGAAAACAAATTGTTTTAAAAGACGAAGTAAAATCTTTCCAAAATAGTGCCCCAGACATTTCCTGAATAAGTCTAAAAAGCGATTGGCTACTGGCACGAAATTTGTTGACTCTTTATGTCACTCATCACACAACTTTTTATTGGAATTTTTTTTGTCAAAATCATAATGTTCAAAGTAGCTCAGTCTATTGATGATTAAAGTAACTCCAGAAACATCTAAAAACATTTCCTATAGTATTAAGATGGTTCTAAAAACACCTATACACATCATTTATCTGGGAGAAATCCTTATTCCCCAATTACGACCTAAATGCTATTGGCTGGTTGACTCAGCAACAGATCGCAGCATTTTCTAATTGGACAGAATAAAAGATAGCTTACCCTTAGTGCTGCCTGCTTCCTGAAGGACGTCTCAATGTCATCCATACCATGATCTAACATCATGATACCTAGCTGAAGGTGATTGGCTAGTTGGCTCAGCAGGCAAGCAGCAGCCTGCTGTGATTGGATGGATGGTGTGCTTTGGCCCCGCCCTTCACCAGTCAGTAGACCAATCAGGACAGACAGGCCTGTGACAATCATCTCCTCAAGCCAAAGGTCCTTCAAGTCATTGTGACTTGTGATCTGCAAGTATAAAATGTATCATAATAGAATATATTTCATTAAAAAAAGTATAGGGACAAGTAAAATTGTTGACATCTATTAAATATTAAAAACAAGACGAAGGGGATGTTGCTAGAATGTTGCAATTAATTGCAAATTAAATGCAAATCAGTTGCAAATAAAAACAAGCATTTTCATTTGTACATTATCTGCAATTTTTTTTTTGCCTTGATGCTAGACCTGCATTGCCATCCAGTGATGGGGTAATAATATCGGAAGTGCTTGATAAGGAGCTATATAAGTCTGCAATATAATTATCATCATCTTCATCATTAACTAAAACCAATTCCTACCTCTCCTAAGAACTGACACCCAGCCGCAATGACTGAAGCTTCATCCTCCCCATGCAGAAGCATCAAGACTCTACCCAAAGCACCAGACTCAAGCAGCAAACCAGCAATCCGAGGTACTTTTCCAGCTTGTCTGAGGGCCAGCAATGAGGCTTCCCTCACTGATGTAGTACGGCTGGTCACTAAACGAAGCAGCTGGAAATGGGGATAGCAAAAATGAAAACAAATATTTAGCGTTCTTACGGATAAAAAAATTCATAAACACAACTCTTTTATGTTATAACTTGGCCCATATACATTGTAAATAAAACCAATTTATATTATACGTCCGGACTGCAAAGACAGAAAAATCATAAAAAATATATATTTGGAGCTCTTACAGATAACAAATCATACAAACAACTCTGAATGTCAAATCTTGACCTGTATGAATAAAACCAATAGATATATAACGTACAGACAACCAAGAAAACACAAATGAAGAAAAAATATTTGGAGTTCTTACAGGAAACAAATTGATAAAAACTCTCTACGCCACATCTTGATTCATATACAGTCAACTCTGCCTAAGCTAAACTTGTCTAAGTCCTACGATTGCCTAAGTCGATGGGATTTTTTTTAGAACAATCATATAAAACTTGTGTTATTTGCCTCTTTTAAGCCCAATTTTTCCAACAGATTTTTTTTGGTCTTAAGAGACTTTACTTAATGTTCTAATGTGCAAAAGGTCTGCTATTAGGTCCACTTCTGCACCAAATAGCTTTTCAACATGCTTTACCCAATAACGTCCTCCTTCCGTTCTACATTCTCCTTCATCCCATCCAATGTTTCCTTTCTTCCTTCTTCCCTTCATACTCTCTTTCTTCCTTGTTTTCTTTCTTCCCCCATCTATGTATTACTTTCAATCTTCTTTCTCCCTTTATTTTCTGTTCTCCCTTTATTTTTTGTTTTCTCTTCCTGAATTGTTCCCAATCCTTCTCCCTTCTTATCTATCTCAAAGGGAAATCCACCTTGGCATTATCATGCTCTCATTAAATGAAGAAAATTCAAATGAACAAACTGTGAACATTTTTCTTCATTCAATGAGAGTATGATAACTGCAGAAAGTGGGTTCCCTTAAATTGGGTGACTTCAAGTACGGTGTTTGGTGTTGGTGTTGGTGTTGAGAGAGCAAATCGGTCCGTAAACCGAGTTCCAACACCGTTGGTCAGTTTACAGAAGTGATACAGAAACGACCGGAAATACGTCAGAATCTTGCGAGGTCTACCCCAAACACCGACAGGCTTCAAGTTTGGTGATGAGGCTGGTGTTGGTTTTGCTACAACACCAACACCAGCGTTCAACACCGTACTTGAAGTCACCCATTGTGCCCTTTTTTTGTCAGTAATCATTTCTTCTTAAGATAATGGAAATACCCGAAGTGTTATAATCACCTGGTGTAAATGAACCTCTGTGGCATCATCATCAATGTTGAGACTACAAGCAAGGTTTCTAAGGATACTGCTTCCCGACCTCGGCTGACCCGACCCTTTCGTCTCCTGAACGACGAGGAGCTTGATCAAATTGGCAACATCATAACCTTCACTTTCTTCATCATCGCTTTCATCATCTTCCCTCCCACTATCACTGGATGATGAGGATGATCTTGATAACGAGGGCTTGGAGACCCCTGGGGTGCGGTGCTTGAGGTTTCCACAGCTGCACTTGACATGCAGGGGGCGGAGCTGGAGTTCGTTTTTATCATTAGACTTGGCAAGGCGGGGCTCGGTCGACATTAGTTTACGAAAGACATCAGGTTTATCCAAACTGTAAATCGACACAAGAGGTAGAAATCAAATTGATCATCCAGGATCCCGGTGTTCCAAATATATCAAATCTAATTTTCAAGAAACCTAAAATATACCTGAACAACTTTGTAGTGTTTGTTTTCTTTTGTTATGATGAATTCCAAATAGAGGTTGGTCTTATTGGTTTTACCAATCTTGTGTTTGTGTTAATTATGAAAGTGAATCAATGATAATAATGAACCTATCAGTATAATAACCAATAAACCATGCTTGACCATAATCAGTCTCAAAATAAATTGATTTCAGGGAACAAATTTTCCTCGAATCATCTCGCAATTTGTTATGCATTTTAGTTGGATTGCTATATAAAAGCTAATTTGTGTCACATTTGCACAGAGAAATGTACAGTAAAGTGTTGGAAATATTTCATTGATGTCTAAAACTGCTAATCAAATGTGAAGATTAAAATAACTCCCTGCATTTATACCTTGGAGTCGACTGACTGTGCTTATAAACAGGAACATGGAGGCTTTTCCCTGTAGCTGTTAAATCTTCTGCTTCAGAGTGACCTCTAACCCCCAGCTTCCTGTCAGTGACATCATGATTCCCATCACCATGCTTCTTCCTTCTTGATGCTGGGGCTCTGCTTTTAGAAGCTGCCACGGACAGAGGCCTTCTTGAGGAGGAACTGGCCGTTGTGCCATGGGCTCTCCCCAGGCCGCTAGGGCTGGTGAAGGACTTGCTACTCATGGTGGTTTCTTTAACATCATTCCATGCATCTAATTCTAAGGGAAAAGGGGAGAGACAAAACTGTAAAAGCAAGCCAGTCTGAAAGTAAAATATTCTTCAGCAAATTTACTGGCCGAAGTTACCGAAACATAGACATAGATATCTAGACTGTAAAAAGATCTA
Organism: Temnopleurus reevesii; assembly: GCA_036244855.1. NCBI lineage: Eukaryota > Metazoa > Echinodermata > Echinoidea > Temnopleuroida > Temnopleuridae > Temnopleurus > Temnopleurus reevesii. Next base: position 25,750 of record BQKZ01000198.1, on the reverse strand, counting down.
GTATTATCTACTAGCTACGGATAGCTCTCTGGAATAGATTTTTTAATTTTATGACATTGTCACTACTCCAGAGAGCTATGGAGTTGATACCATCTCGCCTGTGTAGCAAGGCATTTATGGATTTTAAATATCCCCAAATTTATACTTTTAACTTTTACTTTTTCAATTTTATACCCCTTGGAACGTGCATGCAATATACTCCTCCCTTCCCCCCACAAATCATAATGAATGGGACATAGCAGTGCTGAAAATATCAGATTTTGTTGTCTTTTCCTCTTGCACAGCAGACAGTCCAATTTTACTGACAAAAAATGACAATGAAACTATTGACTTCCGTTGTAAACATCTGGCTCGGGTCAAAAGGTCACTGTGGTGGAGTTTCTTGGCCACTTCGCAACACAGAAATCAGAATTTCTGACCGGTACGTCTATTCGCAATCGTCCTCAGAGAATTAGAGACCGTGCATTGAGCTAGACCGTGCAAGCGGAGCTGGGCTCATAGTGCAGCGCACTACATAAGCCCAGCCCCGTGCCACATCGCGCGCATTTTTTGGGGAGATTTAAGGCGAGATGGTATTAACTCCATAGCTCTCTGGAGTAGTGACAATGTCATAAAATTTAAAAAACTATTCCAGAGAGCTATCCGTAGCTAAGTATCTACCAAGTACCATCTCATTTTTAGTATGCTATTTTCATGTTTTTCACACTCATTACCATGAATGATTACTAACTATTACTAGGCCTACTTAAAGGAGGACTCCGGACCAAGAATTTCTTGCTCTGATTCAAAGCGCAAAAATCAGACAAACAGATGAAAAAAAGTTTGAGCGAAAACGGACAACAAATAAAAAAGTTATGAATATTTGAAAAATATCTTAAGATTTTCAAAATAGTTATATTTTTGGCCAATTTGTAACTACAGGTCACGTGACATGACGTGTTGATGACGTAGGTTCGTCACTTCTCTAGAGTGAGTGTATTATCTCTTTGTTTTTTAATGTTCTGTTTAAATGCCATTGGGCGCAAAAATAGTTCCTTTTCTCAAGGAATTCATCTCGTTGAATATATATTCTTGATTATACCTTCTGAAATATTGTTTACGAACAAAAGATAACAAAATTATATAAATGAATATGATTTTAATAAACAATATGTTTAATAAGAAATATGTATTTTGTGTTATAATTACGCTTGCACGGAAGCAAACTAATGTTTACTACTGTAAATTATGGTAAAGGAATGCTCTTTGGATTTACAATAACCAAAATGATACAAAAAAAAAGAAAATATGATTTGAAAAACAATAACATACATGATAAATTGTACAAAAACAATATAATATAAAAGAAAATGATTATTGACAAATTATTTTTCATATTTATGCAATCAATTTATAGCAACATTGAAATCGATGGAACAAAATACGTCATTAAATTAGTGTTGAAAATATTCAAATTCTCTTAATTAGAGCAATTCTTTATATGAATAAATCTTCTCCTTATTTATTGTTTATTAAAATCATATTTATTCCATAATTTATCATTTCATCTTTCATATAAAACTTATTTTGAATATATATATTTCTTGAACATAATTGCTTGATATGTGTTGAACATTATCCATCAACAAAATTTTCTCTAAAGATTAAAAAGACGGATTAAAAAGCAATGATATATAATAAGCCCATTGTAGAGAAGTGACGCACCTACGTCATCACTATTTGATGTCACGTGATGCAAAGTTGCCAATTTGCTAAAATTATAACTATTTAAATTATTTTTAAAAACCCTTCAAAGATTCATAATTTTCTTATTTATTGTCGAATTTTGCTCAAACTTTTTTTGATATGTTCGTCTAATTTTTGCGCTTTTAATCAAACCAAGTTATGTTTGGCCTGGCCCTAGAGTAACCGTTTAAGTTACAATACACACAGTACACACACAGCCAATACGGATGAATGGAGGTGACGATATATCGCTATGCCTGGCCTGAATCATTACATCCATTAGTACCTGTTATTAGTCACGTCACTTTCATAGCTCAACCACTGATTAATCTGCAGTGCAGTGACCCAGTGTCGTACGGTTATGGCACTCGTATGTATCACGCCGGTGCTCTGCCAGCCCCAGGCCAGCAGGCTCGGGGCGCTCGTTACATCCGTTCCGTAGCATTGGCCCTCCACCAGTTCGCGAAGCAAAACCAAGGACGGCCGTACAGTTCTTGGTCTTAAAACTTAACAAAAACATTCGGCAAGAATCGTAGGATTTCTACAAACGTGTGACATGCCCCCGAAAAATAAAAAGGCGATACTCACCAAGAATTGCAGGACTATTTGGCTGGAAATATTTTTGAAAAAATTCAAACGCAGACAACAAGCCAAGAATTTGCAGTGTAAATGAATAAGCAAATAAGAAAAGAAAATCTGAAATGTTTTGATCGTGGGGGGTTTACAAAAATATATCAAATGTTGTTTGCATCATATGCGTGGGGGGGGGGGGGGTGGCAACGGCATGCAACCAGTGGGAAAATCATTCAAAAGAATGCCATAACAGGATTCATGTGAAAAATATTTTGGCAATTTCTTGATCTGCTGATACTGACAGCTTTTGTAAAATTGCACTTGGCATGCACAATTGACGTTTAAATATTCTTCCCGTACACTGCTTTTCACTTGCCCAGGCAAGCAGGCAAATGGGTTTGAGGAGCCCTGCAAATGTTTCCTGGTCAATTTGATGTACAGCTCCTTCCCCAACTTATCCATAGTGTATGTCGGGTTTTCAAGGACATAATGAAATTGGGTGAAAGGATGCACACGGGAGGGAGGAGAATGAGCCCCCCCCCCCCCCACCCCCGTCCTTATCAGAGAAGGATTAACCACTCTTCCCTTAGAAGAGTATTTGATCTCTTTTTCCCTGTGTATAGGATTCCTCTTCCTACACTAATTGTATGCTTAACATATAAATGTTTTGCAACCATTTCTTTAGAAATTGCTTTGGCATTCATCCCCAATTTGTTTATTAATTTATTATGCCAAAATAATTGTCCTCTCAATTCTCCCTTCCAACACGTCGATTTCCATAAATATCAATTTACCTTTGTGCCTATTGAACATTCTCCGTCATTCCAAACTGAACATGCACCCTCCCCCTCCTGATTTTCTCTATTTGCGGATCCCTGTATAAATTTAAACGTTCTCTTCTCCTTTTTTTGGCAATATAATACTTTATGTTTACGGTCTTCCCCACCATTCATTTACAAAGATCACGAAATAGCTAAGCCAAATTATTTCTATATGAGTATAGAGAAAGCACTATATCCATACACTTTTGTTCATTGAAAAATTATTTGGTTCAGCTGATTGGTGATTCAAATTTTAATTCATATCCTTGGAAATATTCTTGAATGTTGGCATCTTTGCATTTGCATTTATACCCCCATCTCTCTCTCCCTCCCATTCCTCCCGCCCCTCTCTCTTTTGTCTCTCACCCAATCACCCTCTGATTTGCTCCCGACGAGTCTCCTTTATGATATAGAGCAGCTCCCAGAACATACAGTATATTTGGTAAGCTAGCCATATTCAGACTATTTTTTCTTGAGTTTATCTCATCAAAATCTGTATCGTCAATCAAAAGTTATGACCCTAAAGTGGAGGGATTTTTCAGACAAAAGTGATTGCATGTTATGTGTTGTCAACAAAATAAAGCGCCTCTGTAAAATGATGCCTTTGATTTGATATTTCTCCATCAAAGAGTTACAACTTTTTATTGGCTGGACAGATTTAGATGAAAGAAGGCTCCTTTAGGAATATGGGTAAAATATAATATAAAAAATATGACCAGTTTTTTGTGGGGGACACTCTGTATAGACCCCTCCATTACACACATATATACACATGCACTCTCTCGCTCTATCAGAGTTTCTCTCTTTCTACGCCCCCTCTTCCCCATAATACACACACTCTTTCTCCTTACTTTCAGTTTATTTCTCTCTTTCTACGCCCCCTTTCCCCCATACATACACACACTCTTTCTCCTTGCTTTCAGTTTATTTCTCTCTTACTACGCCCCCTCTCCCCCATACATACACACACACTTTCTCCTTACTTTCAGTTTATTTCTCTCTTACTACGCCCTCTCTCCCCCATACATACACACACACTTTCTCCTTACTTTCAGTTTATTTCTCTCTTACTACGCCCTCTCTCCCCCATACATACACACACACTTTCTCCTTACTTTCAGTTTATTTCACTCTTTCTACGCCCCCTCTCCCCCATACATACACATGTATTGCATTACCATTTTAATCAGTAACAGGAAATTAATCAAATTCACATAACACATTTGTTTCTTTTTAAGTAATTTATTACATTCTCTATTCAAAGATACATAAAATATGGGGAGAGCTTTAGCAGTTTCATCAACACCTATTCTCATATCCCCATCATAATATTCATAACGGCAAAGTGTAACAGTGATATAAATATATCTTTAACCACAGCTTTCAAATGTGTTTCAAAGAGTGTCTGACATTGAAATTCCAATCTGTACATGACAAATTCAGGGTGTGTGTATTTCAAAATTAAGATTATGTGGTATAGAAGAAAATTCTGTCTCATTCAGAGTGTTTTAGATTTCTTTTTTTTTTGGTGAGAATGCCAGAGTATTCTTGGTGACTTCTAAATATGAGGCGGCCCGGACAGGGTATATCAAACTCATTTTGATGTCGCAAACTGATTTCAATTGATCTCATTCCTATGTAAGGGAAAAACAAACGTTGGCCCAAAGCAATGTACTGCCAGCACCGCTGTGTGCAATAGGAATACACATTACATTATAAACTCTCTATTAATTACAGGGAGGTCAAAGGGTCAAAGGTTATGCTGCTTCCTTGATGAGGTTGGTGAGATTCCTGACCTTGGACGCCGTGGACATGTCAACGTACTTGTCTCCAACCTCGACGATCATGCCTCCGATCAGTGCGGGGTCAACCTAAGATCGGGAGAGATCAGAAAAGAAGAAATTGGTTTTGGTCAACTAAATGTGTGAGGAAAAAGAATGCTATAGATAGGTACATAGATAGAAGAGAAACAAACAATGAATGATAAAAAGATATATTTAAAGAAAGTTGAAGGGAAGATGGATTGAAAGAGATAGTAAAAGATCTATAGATGGTGGATATAAGGGAATAAAACAACCTAAGTTACCAATGAAAAGCCAATATGAAATAGATTGTTACATTGTTTTGGGGTCCTACGTCTCACTTTGGGGTCCTACGCCTCACTAGCTTTGATGCTATTTCTGTAGGGTCCTATTACCATCTCCAAACTGTATTATCCTATATGCATTTATATTTTGAAATGTTTGTTATTTATGCTGTTGTTGATTGGTAATGAAGTCATTCTTTCATTCATTCACATAGCAATTGATAATCCCTATGAAAGATTCTACCAAAGTGCTTGAATCTTTGAATGCTGCATGAATATCCTTGATCATTTATCATTTGTGATACACATTTGAGATACACAAAAGACTTGAGCATTATTCTTTTGCATTACTGTTATATTAGGTCTGAAAAGGTATCATAAAAGGGTTGCAAAAACTACAACAAAATTAAGAACAAGTAAGTCACAATCTAATGTACCTTTGGAATGGATCGCCATCAGCCAATTAGGAATAATTTCACAATTAATCAATTACAATCATTAAAAAGAATAATTACTTACAGTGAGGTTAAGTTGCAATGACTCTCCCTTCTTGACGAATGCCTTGAGAGCTTCTTGTACTTGCTTTGTTTGACTAGCATCCAATGCCTAAAGAAGAGATCAGATTAATCATAATTACCAGTTATTATAAATCCTATTTCATGCTCAAAATACACAAATGCTCTGTAAATATAGGACACTAAAAAAATTGGCCCAGTAGAAAAGATTGTCATCAATTTTCACATTTTTTTTCGTTATAATCTTCAAACCATTTCTTCAGTCATGATTACCACCGTCAAAGGATATAATATGTATCTTTCCTGAGGAAGGATTTAAAATTAGGGTTACACCAAAATTTTAGCTGTTGAATCATTATGATATTGTAGACAACATCTCACTTGTGAGAAATTACATTTTGCTAATACAAATTCATCCATGGGGCCCTTGCAATCACATCTGTTTTAAAGGGTTGTAGTTGCTTTTTATTCATATTTTTTTCTGTCTGTGCTGTTGTATTCTATAGTTGTAACCAGAGGGTGGTAATTAGAGTAAATCTCTTTGTGTATATGGCATCAGGTAGCATTTCACCAAGTGGTTCAATGTATTGAAAAATGTCTGGAACATGTAATAGAGTGAACCATTACCCAATGTTACAAAAGAAATGATCACAAGTTGTCCATAAGTTTATTTCTTAACTAGGAAAAAGTTGGTGAAGCACCACCCTACCCTGGTATTATGGCAAAGCTGTCTTCTTCTTCTTCTTGATTCACTATGTGTCATAAGATGATTCCAGTCTAGTATATCAATGTAATAATACTACTAATAATAATTGATACATATTTTTTTATATATATATATAGCACTATCACTCACTCAAGGAAACTCCCTAAGCACTTAGAAAGAAGGATGAATGTAGATATAGAAATACAAACATTTTGGCTCTATACATGGATAAATGTAACAAGTTATCAACAATATGGAAAATGGTAATTCAAGGTTTGGTAACATCAAACAGGTTTGTTGTACAAAAATTTAAAATACAAATCAAAGGCCCAAACTTAATCCAAAGACGCTACCAAGCACATATTAAACATAAAAATCATTGTACAAAAAGATAGATATTTAACAGAATCTTAAATGTTTCTGTTGAATTCACCTCCGTTACAATGTAAGGTAAATCATTCCAGAATTCAGCTGAAGCCTTTTGTAGACTTACCTTGGCGGTTGTTACGTGGCAGACAATCTGAAGTGTTCAGAAGTACTAAATTGGTGTGAATGTCCTGGTGAATTTAGGCTCTTTCATAAAATTATGAAAATAGTAATTAATTGAGTATCAACCGCCCTGATTATTTATGGTACAAAAAAACTTACCTTGGCGGTTGTGACATTGCAGACAATCTCTCCCTTGTGAGCGGCCATGATCTTTCCCCAAGCAGAGAAAATATCCTTCACTTTGTTCAGTCTGCCATTCTCAGCCAGCATATCAAAGAAGTTTATCGTTGAGGTGGACATCTTCTCATCCTTCAGTACATCAGATATTACACCTGTAATATATCCATGTCGACTTACCTTCACGGTTGTGACATGGTAGACAATCTCTGTCTTGTGAGCGGCCATGATCTTTCCCCAAGCAGCGAAAATATCCTTCACTGTGCCCGGGTATTATAACAAAGCTTTCTAATTTTTCTTGATTCACTACATGTCATGAAATCACCCCAGTCCATTATATCAATGTAGACTTACCTTAGCAGTTGTGACATTGCAGACAATCTCTCCCTTGTGAGCGGCCATGATCTTTCCCCAAGCAGAGAAAATATCCTTCACCTTGTTCAGTCTGCCATTCTCAGCCAGCATACCGAAGAAGTTTATCGTTGAGGTGGACATCTTCTCATCCTTCAGTACGTCAGATATTACACCTACAAGGCAAGGGAATAAGACATTATGAAACGGTCCGAAATAAATCTGGGTCCCCAAAACACATTGAGTAAGTCGTCCATTCTCAGCCAGCATACCAAAGAAGTTTATCGTCGAGGTGGACATCTTCTCATCCTTCAGTACATCAGATATAACACCTACAAGGCAAGGGAATAAGACATTATGAAACGGTCCGAAATAAATCTGGGTCCCCCAAACACATTGAGTAAGTTTGCCATTCTCAGCCAGCATACCAAAGAAGTTTATCGTTGAGGTGGACATCTTCTCATCCTTCAGTACATCGGATATTACACCTATAAGGCAAGGGGGAAGTCACAATGAAAGGGTCAGAAGTATATCTGTGTCCTCAAAATACATTTATGGTGGAAACTCAGTATAACAAGGTACTTGAGACCCTCCAAAATACATGAAGCTTGATATAGCAGTAATTTTGTTGTAGCAGGGATAACAAAAATCAGTTATAAAGAGCTGGGACCAAACTATTACTTCTTTATATCAGGAAAAATGTTATATCAGATCTCTTTATACTGAGTTTCCACTTTAGTTAGAATATCATAATAAAAAGATTCTCTGGCCTTACCAGAATTTTACAATTTCAATCTGTTTCCAAAAATCTTGAAGATTATCATGACAATAAATTAGATTCTACTTGGGAGAATTTTGGAATTTGAGAAATATTAGAAATAGTGGTACGCAATTGTACTTGGGGGAAATGGGATAATTTGAGAGTGTCTCTAAAGCTTGAGAAACACATTAATGAGGTTATAAGTAGTTTTTTAACATACAAACCGAAATGAAATGCAACTAGGCTTATACAAAAGACATTCTGTTAGATTATTTTTTCATTCTACTGTAACGTCCAAGTCACTTATAATGGCTTATAATTGGGCTGTAAGGAAACAATTTAGCTTGTGCCAGCAGATAGGCCATATGCCGGCATCACTGTTTACCTTTTCTTGTAGAGAAATAGAGAATGCAGCCTACATGTATACCATAGAGAATGCAGAAAGAATTCAACAAAGATTAAAAGGAGAGTTACAGAAATCGGACTAACATTCTATAAACTTACTGATCTTAGCCCTCTTGCTGATGGTAGGGTTATTCATGAATCCAGTCAGAGCAGGACTCTTCTTCATTAGTGACTGAAAAGACAAAACATAATGACGAAAATGTTGTAAAATAGATTAATATTATCAAGAGGAGAAAAGGGAATTGAAAGAGACTAAGGGGGTGTTGTACAAAAGTTGTGATTGATCGCAAGTTGCAGTCAATCAGAATGTGCCAATCAAAATCATTGTTTCATGCGTGTCTTGTAAGCAAGCAGCGAATGAAAATGCACGTTACAATTTGCAGCTGATTTGCAGTTGATTTGTGATCAATTGCAACTTTTGAACAATACCTTTGAACAATACCCCCTAAGAGAGAGAGATGGAATTCATAAGTTCCTCTTTCACAGAGATTGCATGATGGGCAATTCCTCACGAGAAATATCCGAAAATATTTGTATAAGTGCCTCTAACTTTGCTCGTCGCCGGTACGTTGTGTATAAAGTGCTTTGAATCTGTGAAGCAGGAAACAATTTTACTTTTCATATTTGATTAGTTGTTTTAGATGAGAGGAAACATTTCAACACTTTACTGCACAGTTCTTTGTGAAAAAGATGTTAAACCAAACTTTTGTATTGTTGTATACAAAATCTTTTGTATAGCAATCCTGCTAAAATGCATAGCAAATTGCAATGTGAAACCAGGAAAATTATTCCCAGGTGTATGTGACTTTAAAAGGTTGCATTTGATCACAAGTTGCAGTTGATCGGAACGCGCCAATCAAAATCATTGGTTTATGCGTGTCTTATTAAATGAGCATGTCGCACGCGAATAAAAAAGCGCGTTACAATTTCCAAAGTTGCAGTTGATTTGCAGTTGATTCTGAGCAACACTCCCATAGCCTGATTCACTTTTCAATTTTCATCCTCATGTATACATATATTCCATAACGGTTGGTATCTCAGTTATTGGCTAATGAATAAACCAAACTATGACCTACCGCGACACTGCCCATATCTTTGTCTACTTGATCCAATGCTTTCTGGGATGTTAGGTTGGATCATACAGATGCTGAGATACCAACATTTCCAAAACATGCATGATAAAAACTATAACATGAATGACCCAACAGCTGAGCAAAATATTTTCTAATGAAAAACACAGGGCTTAAATTAATCGAAGGCCATGGAGGCCATGGCCTTGGATGCCCTATACTCTGGCCTTGATGCCCTCCACAAAAAGGCTCATTTGCCTAGGAGATTTAGGTGCCCTTTTTTTCTTTTCCCCATTCATGCTGTAGTATAAAAATGTGCCCTAAATAAAAATGGCCTTGCCCTAAAATCAACGAAATTTAAGGCTTGAAAACAGTATATTTCTATCATGAAAAAATACTTGGTTCTGCTGTTTAGCAATGTCAATAACTATTCTCAATGCATATTTTGGAACGGTTGGCATCTCTGCAAATGACAGATGAACAAAGCAGAATTAACCTACCACGACACTGCCCATATCTTTGTCTACTTGATCCATTGCCTTCTGGATGATAGGTTGGATCATACAAATGCTGAGATACCAACATTTCCAGAATATGCATGATAAAAACTTAAATGTGAATCATCTTACAGCTGAGCCAAAAAAATTCTCATGAGAAAAAGTATATTGTTTGCACGTTTTCTATCATGAGAAAATATTTGGCTCTGCTGTTTAGTGCTTTCAATCACTATTCTTAATGCATATTTTGGAACAGTTGGCATTTTTGCAAATGGCAGATGAATAAACCTGACATGACCTACCGCGACACTGCCCATATCTTTGTCTACTTGATCCAGTGCCTTCTGTTTGCTTGCTGCAGAGTAGAGAGCTGTGGCATAGCGACCGCCAAATCCATAAACCTGGATGGGTGGCTGTGGATAAAAAAAAAAATAAAGATGGATTTAATTCCTTATGTATGGTACAGAACCTATTGCAATGTATTGTTTTCCTTGAAAATCAATCAATTCCTAGGTGTTTACAATACAATCATAAAACCATGAACTTTGTTATTTCTATCACTTCTGAATTGCAGAAAGAGTCACTCGTACAATGAAATTATGTAAGTAACTTATAATTATATTCTGATTAATTTGTCAAAATACTAAATGAGTTTCTAAGAATACATAAAAAGAAGAGTAAAATAAACAAAACATGAGGTTGAGGATCGAAGCAAAAGTCCTTAACAAGAATACTAACAACATTAACATTTTCAATGAAACATGGAAAATGTGCATGCAAATTGGCAGGAATTTCCCTCCCAATAGTGTAATGCATGCCCTAAATAACAGTCCCTTTTGGGAGCATAGCGGCAATTCTTCCTATCGCATATAGCTCTCCGAATCTGAACGCTTGCAGCGCACTAGTTATTTTGGCCCAGATTCTTAGCACAGGTACTTCCTGTAACATTCGCGCGTTTTCAAAAGTCTATACTAGGCTTTCTGCGGTAAATTTCGTCAGCGGCTTGTAGAGTCATATTTGTTTCATCATTTTTTTGCGAATAAAAGCATCATTTTATATCTTTTTCTTTCATATTTGCATTTATTTGTTATATGGGTTTCTTTTGCCAAGCGGCCCAATGCTGGGCTTCAGACGCAAAACAAAGAAATTATGCTAAATACACATGGATTGAAATTTCGTAGATAGTATACAGTGAAATCAAGATGGATCCCGGAGTGAGCATGCCAAAGCCAGAGTGCGTGAGATCGATATCACAAGGTGATATCGGGTGATATCGGCTATATGCGATAGGGAGAATTTACACAGCATTGATACTACAGTGTTTTCGCTGTATCTCTTCTTTGACTTCTTAATGAATAATTTCATTGAGTAATGTTTGAATCACACTAAAGATCTTTACAAAAACAAAGAACATTGATAACTTTTTACTTACCTTCACCATTTGAGCACCCACGGAGGAGGTGCTGAAATGACGAGCCTACAAAACAAAAGAAATAATAAAGCGATAGTGAGAAAAATGTAAAGAATTTGACAAGAAACAGCAGCTTTGTCAAGAGTATAAAGATATCTCGTTCTAAACGTTGCCTAACATTTGTACTTACATTTTTATTTCCCATTTCCATGTACCTTACTTTATCCCATTAGACCAGCATGTAATTAAATGAAATAAAATTTTATTATGTTTTGTTTGTAAACAATATACCATCATCCCGCGGACTTTCATCTTGTATTCTTATGTATTTCACTAACTATGTTGATGTTGATGAATTTAATTGATCCCTTCGAGTACTTCACTGGCGCCAGTGAAAATAAGGCCTGTGTAAAATGCATGCATTTTCGTAGGACATTATTCCCCTTATTTCGATCAATAGTGTATCTTTTCGGCAAACCCGTAGATTAGTGCCCAGATGCGTGCGAATCTGCGATGTCTTCTTAGTTCAATTTGTGTACAATCCTCTTATGGAAGCGTGTGGTAGTGCGTCGATGATGATTTTTGCACCAGATTTGACCAACAAATGTTTGTAAAGTTGGCTCAAGTTTACACTTTTTAACATCAAAATCGATTGAATTTACTAATTTCTTGAAATATGAAGCTGAAAGGACTGAAGGAGGGGGAAAATAACATTTCAAACCATTTTTTGTTTATAAACTGCAATTAAAGTCGCTTTTGGACTTGTTTTGTGGATGGTTACCTGTGCGGTGTTTACAATTTTTACGTGACGCACACAATCTAGCTATGGATAGCTCCCTGGAATAGTTGTTGACATTTTTTGACATTGTCACTACTCCAGAGAGCTATGGAGTAGGTCCTATACCGTGCGTGTAGCAGAGGGAAATGTGATTTGAAAAGCTCCCCAAATCACGCTTTCCTAATCACCAATCCCAATCCCACACGGCTTGGAACTTGCCTTTGAAGTTCTTCTACCATAATTTTGATAAATGAAAAGGAATTG
>BQKZ01000197.1:173190-193406 GCA_036244855.1 Temnopleurus reevesii | reverse complement strand
AACCCCCCCCCCCCCAAAAAAGAGAAGAAATTGTTGAATGTGAATTAACTTATGCCAATTTCTTGCCGATAAACGTACGTAGCTACGTGGTTTCAGAAACCGTTTATCAAAAATTGAATTACAATACAATTTGCATACAATGCTTGTTGCTATGTTGGGCAACCCTCAAGCAAGCTTACGGGTTGCCAAGAACAACCGTAGTGTACAGAGAATGTATATTAAATATGCGCATCTACTAGTACACCCGCTCATTGAAATGTGCTTCTGATAATTGTTTCCATAGGCCTCATATATCATGTCGGACTATTGGACTTGAAGTGTCTCTTGAACATCGCACCATATCATATTCATGATGTCATACCTATGAATAACTACAAAACCCTGGATAACGTCAATCATATTTTTCAACATGTTGACCATTGCAATACTCTATATTTGGGCGAATACTGATAACTGCAGAGATTCTTTCTCAAAATAATTCATATATTTTCATATTTCATAATTGTATTCTGGCTTTCCATATGTCAGGTCTCCCATGTAATCAGTTGTAAATACATGTACACATTAAATAAAATTTGCATTCAAAGTCATTCGGATAAAAATAGAACTATGCAGTTTCTCTCTTTTTTGGGGTCTTTAATATTTCACTTATTTCAGAAAATAAGAATTTAATGGAAATATGGCAAAATCAATGCAAACCATGGTATTCTCTGTAAAGCAATTATTTGTAATTAAAGTTGCACTGATGAATATAGTGTCAGAGTTTGGATAAACAGTGTGAGCCACAAAAAAAGGAACCATAATTTGTATGCCATTGGATGAAATCATTTTATCACCCCTGTAGTAAGAAGTGAACGAATGGGTGGTTGCATACACTAATCTCTTATTTTGTGAGAAAATACATGGCTGACAAAAAGCGGAAAAAAGAATAATTACGAAGAAAGCTCTATGCTAATTGCTTGGAGTGAACAAACACTCCTCACATATTTAGTTATGATGTTGAAGACATACACACTTGAGTCATCATGCAAGGGCATAGAAAGAAACCCAGCTATTACACATTTGTTTGTTCTTGTGAGCTGTCTTGTTTGAATCATTTCTAAATTGGAATTTTGATGTCAAAAGCAAAACTTTACAAAGAAAAAATTGTCATGGGTGAAGAAGTTGAATTCGGTTAGAGAAAATAGTAAAGAAATGTTATGCCATTTTCAGGCAAAGTATTAAAACCAAACTTAGGTTAATAACAGAATATGCTGAAGAAGTACTACATAATTGGCATTCTAGATTCTGTCTTGTTTCATCAATGACCATAAAAACAACCAAAAATGAGAGAACCAGTAGCAACACCATCAACAACAACAACAACAACAATAACAACAGAGGACTGTGGCAAGAAAGAGTATAATTTGTACAAGCATTCCCCTGGTGTGAATGAGGCAGTCATGCACAGAGGACCATGCGAAGATAGAGTCTATTTTTTTAAGAGAATTCCCTTGGTGTGAACGGGACAGATAGAACAGTAAGTGTCATGTCCAGAGAAGTTGAGAACCATGGCAAGAAAGAGTCTTGTGTACAAGAGCATTCCCTTGGTGTGAATGGTGCAGATATCACACCTGAATGACATGTCTAGACCATGGCAAGATGGGATCTAGTTTGCACAAGCATTCCCCTGGTACGAATGGGGCAGATAACACACCTGAATGAAATGTCCAGGTGACCATGGTAAGATTCTAGTTGGTAAGATCAGTCCCCTGGTGTGAATGGGGCATATATCTCACATGAATGGCATGCCCAGACCATGGCAAGATATAGTCTAGTTTGTACGAGCATTCTCCTGATGTGAATGGGGCAGATATCACACATGAATGTCATGTCCAGGGGACCATGGCAAGCAGAGCCTCGGTTGTAATTAATAGGTGCCAGTTGATCTAACCAACCCACAAACATACTTGGCGGTAGGTTAGACCTCGATCAGATAGCAGCTATCCTTAATGTGACTCATAACGTGATAGACTGTCGATGTGATGTGTGAAATGATGGGGGTGGGGGCAAGAAAAGGGAGGTAGGCTTGCATAGTATAGCACATGTAATAAGCACTTGCACAGTTTATCTGTAGATATCATAAGGAAATAATGAAATGGAAGCTTGCATAGATTACCTGGGGCATAAAATATGACACTCTGTTGTGATAGTCACTGCAAAAGTAGTTGGATTTATTAAATTTTGTCAAGAGGCCAGAGTGATATTTTCACGGTACATTCCTTTGGACACTATCCTTCCATCTTTTTTTTGTCTCTCTCTATGTTTATTTTTATCTATTATTCTTTTTTTTAATAATACATGAGCGCTCAGCAGAAGAGGGCCTATATTTCACAAGCTTTGCTTTCTTGCACATCCTTCCACTCAGAAACTATTAATGTACATATACTGTATCTCAGTTATGCATGATATTTTTTTGTAAATGAGAAGAGTATATTGTACCCCCTTCTTTTATAGGGTCCCTTTATGTGCAATGTATCTTTGTATCTTTATCTTTATCTATTTTCTCTGCTTGTCCCATTGGCAAGTGTGTTTTCAAATCACTTGCCCAAATTTAGAGCAGCTGCAAGACACATTAATTTAGTTGCGCATTTGTTATACCAATTCATTAGCCGATATGGGTGAATGAGAAAAGGGCTGTTTTTAAAAACTGCACTTACTTCATCAGACAGGTAATTAAAAAGACACATGGTCATGGCAATTATTGTTGGCAGTGATTTTAGGCTAGCTGCATGCAAGGGAAACTTACTTTGGCTCTAACACGTTTCGCAATCGTGCTTACTACTGATCTGTCAAACTTTGTAGAATGATAGCTCTTTTGCTACTGGATACATATATGCGATGAATAAGAAATTGATGGTAAATAATCAGAAAATTTTGAATATTTTTTTGAGTTGACCAACTGGGCAAGTAATAATTAAATTCACTTCCACTACAACTTAATAATAATCATTATCTACCAAGCTAAAATGGTACTCCTTTCTAGTTGGCTCATCCAATTCATAAATAAATATGCCGATGAAGGCAAAGGTCACTTTGATGGTCGGGTCAATGAAAATGGAAGGAATGGAGGAAATGGGAAGCGGAAATATCCAGCCAAATACACTTTCCCAATTTCCTGCCCATAATACATTAGCTCGTACTTATCACATTAACATGAGACAAGACACAGCTGAACCTCAGCTGGCACAAACCCAACCGCATCCAGCATGAGTTCATTGTGGCGCAAGGTATGCCTGATATGACATCACTTTGTTGGCATATGATTGGTTAAACTATCACCTGAGGCATTATGGGACATTAACTCAAGGGAACTGCTCATTGAAGTCATAACAGCATTATGTTTCTTTTTCCTTTTCTGGTTAAAATCACATGAGACACTTGTGGTACTTTTGAAAATTTGCCTGATAATTCTATTTTGATGAATTGCATCATCAGGGAAACCGGGGGAACAGAATGAAATTGGATTGTAAGAATAGAAGGACTAATTTGGAAAATAAATTCATCGAAAGTTGCAGTGAACTGAATAAAGAAATCTAAGAACATTGTGTAAAATTAAGAAGGAACCAATTCGAAGATAGAAAAATTGAATAATTAATATACCTATATGAAGGCCATCAATCTGTAAAAGTTTCCACTGTAGACAGATGGCCCTTTCAAACATTCACCAAAAATGCATATTTTTTTTCTTTGCTGGAAACCAATAGAGAAATGGCAGCTAACTATAATACATGTAGTACAACAAAAACATACTTTTTGATTGATTTGAGCACTTATGTGTCATTGAAAAGTTCTTAAGAGACAACATACCATGGCTCGTCTGTTACTATTTTGAGGGACCTTTCCTTGACAAATTTATCTCAAGAACTAATAGGAAATGACAACCTAATTAACAAGGGCTATCTATTGAACAATGTTTCCCATTAGGTACTAAAATAGAATTAAAAGATAATGCAGTTTGAGGAGGCGAGGAATTAACAAGTTTCTTGCATAAGCAATATGGTTTGTTAAATCCTTCATAATAATTTATTAACTGATGTTAGTCTTACCCTCATGAGGAATAACAGGGCGAAAATATTAAATGGATTTTCGAATCCAAATCCAAATTGACTTTAAAAAAACATACCACGGTTCAGGAATATGAGAAGAACTATGTTTTAACAATTCAATTGATGGCTATCACAGAAAAACTTACAATTTTCAGATTATCATTGCATTATAGATGCTAACAAGACTCAGTAGAAATTAATAACAATCCTGCCACAAATTACTAATTTTCACATACCAGACCTAAAAATGCACGGTGCTTGTGTTGCAAAAAAAAAAAATCTTTCATGCATTTAGAACTTGACAAATCTGAGGCCTAAGTTAGAAATTATTAATAAAAAGTAGTAATAGTTGGCAGTTATGTATCAAAAGATGAAAAGGAATGAGAGATAAGGTTTTTATAATGAATAGCCGGGATATACTTACGTAGGACGCCTCGTAAAGTCCAATCCTCTGAACTCTGTTGGGTACTCCTGGTCGGACAGTTGACCAAGAACTACGGAATTGGTGACAGCAATGGTCTGCTCCTTTTCTAACCCCTCCCTGGTGCACATGTTCACAAAGGAATACAGGATCATCTCAGCCCATTTTTCTTTTGTCTTGACAATCATATCTGCAATGAAAAATATACTTGTTGAGTTGAGGCTAAATATGTTTCGATTTGAGGGAAAATGGGATATTTTGTGGATATTTTGCCAGAGGCACTCTATGCCTGTCATTCTTAAACAGCAACTTGTCCTATCACGAGCCAATCATCAAAATTTGTGGCATAAACTTAATTCTTTCTCTTATTTAATATCTAATTTACATGATTTAACAGGACAAATGTAATTTGTCCATTGCAATTGATCTCGCCTTATTCAAGATGTCAATTAATATTCACAGAAACATTTTCATTAGAATGGTATTTCCTTGAAGATACCACAATGCTTCATCTTGAATAAGGACGAATAGTTACTCCAATTCATGAATTGTTCATGAGTTGAATGAAGCTACTGCCAGATCCTATTTTGACTGATTTTGGAAGTTAAACACTTACATTTCTGCTCAGCTAGCGGGCATGTCATCTCAGCCTGTTCTTGATTCTCTAGTGTGATACAAACATCCTTGGTGCAATCCCACATCGCCTCACTACCACCACCACCTCCTTGATCCCAGGTGAACTCTGGTCGGATGATGGCTTTGGCGTTGAGCATTCGCTGTAGCCGGGGGATGGGCACTGCACTGAGGAAGGTATAGAGGGTACAATGCGCTGGTATGACTGTACGGATGTCATCTGCTACTGTGGCCATCTGTGATGGAAGTACGCATAGGAAGAGCAGATGCACTGAGGATGCCACCTTTACATTGTCATAGATGCATTCGATCCCTTTCTTCTTCAGTTGGGCTGCAGGTAGGATATGGATAAAAATGAATCGTTTGTAATGATACACAAATTGTTTGACGGATCTGATTCATGAGCAATCATCTATTTTCAAAAGTCTTACATATTTTGGATAGATTACTGTTTTATCTTCTTTACGTCACTATTCTGACGAAAATTTACTATAAGGTCAGATGAAGATGCATCTTGCTAGATCATCCATTTTTGTCTATTTTCATGGACTCTCTAAACATTTCACATTTTCACTTGAAAATTTCAACTGTTTTTCATTTTGTGCCACCTCCACTCATATCTCTACTCTAAAAGGATGAGATAAAGTGTGGGTAGGTATATAAGAAGAATAAAATTTATCAAAGGGTTCACAAGGTCACATCTCTGAAAAATATATCCCTCATTATTACACAACAATGCTTGCAGTCTTACTACTTACAGAGTGTTTCAGGTCGTCTTGTTGATATGAGTATATCCTCTGGTAAGACATCACCATATGTTAGAAGACAATTCGCTAAGTGGCTGCCAATGCGTCCACATCCGATGATTCCTATATTTAAGGGGTTTCGGGGAGGAGCTTTCTGCAAGAATTTTGAAGACTTGGACTGTTGTGGTGTCTTCAAATCTAGAATCTTCTGCCTGAATATAGGAGATTAAAACATAAAAAAGAGAAAGGATTATTCAAGGTTCAAATGCAAAGTAAAAATGAATCTAAAAATTGTATGCATCTTCCTTATCTTTTTTTTAAATCTTGGTATTCATCTTTTTAAGAATACAGAATGAATTGTAGAATAATATTAATACCCATAAGCCAAAAGATACTGTAATTAGGTTTATTGTAGTGCTTCAGAAGTGTACACTCTTGTTGTACAATGACACATGAAAAAATGGGTCTCATTACTCATACTTCATTTTTTTTTTATCTTACTTTCTACAACTGTGTTAGTAATAGTATACATCCCCAGAGTATTTCTTATTTTTCAGGATTTTAGTAATGTTACTGTTAGTGTTACTGTTAGCCCCGCCTAAAAAAACGTTTCAATTTACAACAGTTTTGCAGTTTTTCAAAATTGATCCCAACTTTCTGAGAAAATCCATACGGTAAGGTTACCCTTATTGGCTTGGTGTAACGTAATGTTACTTAACTTAAAGTTAGCTAAACGTAAAACCAAAACTAGTTTAAGTTTCATTCAGATAAAAAAAGGATAGAAAAAAAAATGAATGATGTCCTGAATTTTTTTCTTATGTCTCAAGGTTTCTGGATTCTATAACAAAAAAATAAATAAATTATTGACAACATAGAGTAAAACATAGACTTATGTTAATATATATTTTCCATTAATAAAGTTAATTCGAATGTTTCAGAAACAAAATTTACATTACTATTTTCATACCACGAAGTTTTCCAATTCCATGAAAACATCAACCTGTGTCACACACACAAAAACCTGCATATGGGACCGACCAAACTCACCTAGCTTCATTCAATATGGCTACAAAATATGTCGCTTGGGCACAGGCCGATACAGTAATTGCATGAGATCTCTTCCTCAAAATAAGATAAGGTCCTTTTTCATCTTCTGAAAGTGCATTCTCAAACTGCAGTGAATGTAAATCTTTGGTAATATCGTTCAAAGATCCTAATGAGTGTGCGGTCACAACAGACGCCATTTCGGTTTCTAAGGGGAAGACAATTGAGCGCATGCGCACAAATAGGGAATATAGAGGTGAAGCAAGGTGAGTTCTCTCATGAAAATGAATTTAACTTTTTTTTGTGCTGAGTCTGAATTCCTTTTGGAGTCTGCTCATGGGATAGGGGAGCAAACTGAGAGAGATTTTGATGGATTTGAACATCCGCTGTTACTCTGACTTTATATAAAGAGTATACAAGTAATCATAAACTGACTGGATGCTGGATGCCACCGTTTGACGATTCATTTTTTATTCTAAATATATCATTGGAAATGATGGCGGATTGATTATCTTTTCGGTCCATTTTCTTTGTAATACTTGAGCGATTTAGAATTCATTCAAGGTTTAATTGTGAGCATAATCCTTCAAACATATGTGCGCACTGTGGCGGGGGGGGGGGGGGGGGGGGGGGGGGGGGGGGGGGGGGGGGGCTTTTGGAGCGTCAAATTCGAGGTTAAAATGGCTCCAATATCAGCCCAGCCCTGGTCGTTCTGATCAGAATCTAATCACCTTTGACGAGAATACATGTTCAATCTGACTAACCCTTGTGTGCTCCAAGGAAAACCAGTTTAAGGCTAGATACAAAATCAATTCTCATTAATTTTGACCAACTGTTAGTTAACTATATACTTTTCATGGCAAAAAAAATAGTAATATATATCTTCATGAAAAAATGGAATATATATATATATCTATATGAGAATACAAATTTGATGTTTTATATTACAAACACAAGCCAAGAAAAAAAAAGTGAAAACATTAAAAAGTACACGTCTCGCAAAAAGGGTATATAAGGTGCAAACTACCTACACCCAGAATATGTGTAATGGCAGCGGGTGCAATATTGACCCTTATGTGAATTTTTTAAAGTCGCTGTTGTTTATGCATTGGAGCTTTTTAAAGGCGAGGGTTTGTTCAGAACAATACATAGAATGTAATGCCCTGATCACATAGGACCCCGGAAGCAATACGATTCACCCCGACTCGTTGTTCTGAGGCAGTTAACTGTGAATTAACAAAGAGTCGGGGTGAATCGTGTTGCTTCCGAGGTCCTATATGTGACCAGGGCTCAAAATCCTACCTATTGTGGTTCGATTTTTTTTCTCACTATAGGTGCAAAATTACACCCACAATGGTGTTTCCAGTGTTGCATCTATTTGTTTGCATAAGTGTGTAGCATTATGGCAGCATATACATTTTCTTTCAGAGTAATACCGACAATCTTTGTTATACCATAGACATACCACCTCCGACTGTCTATGGTTATACGCACCTTTAACTCCTTCTCGTAGCAGAATGTATTGCAAGAGGTTTGGATGCGACAAACAATTTTGAAAATTGTATTACCACACATTCTGACAGTTACATGTATAACCATTTATGATAAATATGGTGAAACTAAAACTTATTCAGAAACATTTGATAAATTTTAATAGATATGAATTCCAATTAACTATGATATCATGATTAGAACGGGAAATAGATTACCACTCCCATCTTTTCCTGAATTATTGCCACCTCACATTGCTTTCAACACTATTTAATGACCAGGATAATTACCATCTAGTACTCGCCCAACTCTCGGCTAACATTTCGAATATGTTTAATATTTAGATGGCTGCCTGGATATGGGTATATGGGCGTATATATGAGGTCATAAGCGCCTCGTCTATTAATAATTACCCCCCAAAGCAAAAAGGAAACACCCTACTAGGGGCTATGGGGTAGCTGAAAGTATGGGAGGCATATGCAACACAAAAAATATTACTATTTCCGTCGTACATGTATTCCGACTCTGCCGATTTTTTTTAAATATTTTTGTTTGGTTTGGGCTATGCTCTATAGCGATATTTGTATTGACTTCTACTTTTAACAAAGTTTGCATGTATCACCTTGTAAATGGAGATTTATAAACAAAACAACGCTCATGTAAACTATAATGTATAGTGTTTCGATGAATTAATATATCAATAAGCATGATAAGAATCTAATATTAAATGATGCGTGTATTTGGGAGAGGGGGCATTCGCCCCGTTAAAGTATTTTTTGGGGAAAAGAGGAATCCAGAATATGCGGCTGATTGGCATGATTAACTCGAATCGAATCAAATACAATTTCAAATAGTGGAACGATTCGCTCATTTTTTGTAATAGATGTATTTATATAAAAAATCACAGAAATTCTTTTAAGATAAGCATATAAGCACTGAAATAAATCATATACGTAAATCACAATATATTCATCTTTCTGAAGGGCACTGCATCTAAAAGTTGATGCACCCTTGTGATTATGGAGCTGACAAACGCTGTCATCGGATACTGTCATCAACGTAAAATTTTTGAAACTTTGTTCTTACTTTTTAAAGATTCTAACCTCAAAACCCTTTCAAATAGCGAGCAGTATTTTTATAATTGATTTTGAAAGGTGTACAACTATGACAAATTGGCAATCGAGTTGATATCTTGGGCGTGTTTTAAGCCAAATTGGGCTTAAACGATAAGCCACACACATGTCAAGAGCAATCGGGGAAAGCCCATTTCTAATCCTCCAACTTCATAAACGCGTTAAAGAATCAGCTCACACCCAAGGCGTGCCTTTAATTCTATTTGACACCCAGTCAAATGTTGGCATCGCAGTGACTGTTAAATTAGCCTTCATCTAGAATTTTTGCCCAACAGACACAGACACATACACACATAATACACTCACAAAAATCGTATTTACTGCATTTATCAAATCATACCCTGATCAATAACAGAACAAACTGTATAATCATAATGCTAATAAATAAACTCCTCAAAAAAGTTTGGAAATCTAAGTTTACGGACACATAGGCCTTGCCAAAATATGGGAAATTTATTTCTATACCGAGTCATATCACTGACAAGAGTGTTGTATTATTTAAAGAATGACACCTCATTTGTTTCCAGAGGTTATTTCACAACTGAGTAATTCCCTTTGAAGTATAAAAGAGTATGGACACAAAGCTGCAAATCAGTAATTGATCTATTGTAGTCACGTTGTTAAACTATGAATTTAAATGGATACAAGCCTGTGAATGATGGATAGACATGATAGATCGATGAATGAAATGAAGAATAATCAATGCTAATCAACTTGTAAAGATATTTATTACAATGACTGCAGGTTAGAATCTAAAAATTCCACCTAAAAAAAGTTCATTTATTATTTCACTCTTTAATAATCGTTTCTTCCTGCTCTTGTCTCAATTTTATCCATTCAAAACCACTTTTAATGGTGACACTACAGGAAAGTCAATTACAATTTTTGCAGATTTTACTCTCATACCTTTGTTAATTTCATAGGGAATTGCTTAGCCGTGAAATAACAGCTGTAAATAAATGAGATGTCATTCTTTAGGTAATAAATCTCTCTTTTCAGTGATAGTGCTCGGTATGGAAATATATTTCCAATATTTTTTTTTCTATGTGTCCATAAACTTAGATTTCCAAACTTTTTTTTGAGGAGTTTAAGACTATAAATCAGGCCAGGTCGAAAAAGAATGTGATGGGTTTTAATCCTTTAATTTCCGATGGCTAGTCTGGATAGGTCAACTATTTTCCATCAAGATATCGGACACAACAGGCACGCCTTTCCGTTTATGCCCATTTCATAATTTGGTCTTTATAATGTTCGCAAAATCTCCGGGCGTATGATTCTGTAACACTACAGGTATAGGTGTGGCTATTTCCTTTGGTTTATGATAGATACCCATCTTTATCTAGTTCTAATACTCGTTCAACAGTTGATCCAGCTTGTTAGAAAATACACACTATGCCAACTTTTAGGTCTACAAGCGGGTTCACAAGCAGCAAAATGAAATTAATTAATGAGATGAAAAGCATTTAAAGATTATGATGATGATCCACAGCATTTGTATTGCGCCATTATGTTTAACATTCAAAGGCGCAGACTCCTCCAACTATGTCAGCATTCAAATACACTCTAAAACAAGTGAGATATCAAATATCAAACTAAATTATATATATAAATAGAATTAATAAGCATATAAACAAACAAGAAAGTAAATATATCGATACAATAAGTGACTAACTGAATGAAACAAGAAAGGAAGTGTTAATAAATAACAATAAGATTTTATACGGAAAGAAGAATAAAGAATTTAAAAAATGAATACTTTATAGGCCTATGTTATATGATATTCTACCAAAAGAGAAATAAATTATAAATAAATATTGCTTTGTTTGTTATCTTGCTAATCAAAAGAAAATAAATATAATTAACGCATTTTAGAGACTTATCTGTGCTTATGACAAACAGGAAGCACTACATTTCCATTTTTATTCTTGTGCGTTTTAATTTCTTAGGTTTTGTATAGCCTTGATTGTTCTTTAGTTCTCTGTTTTGTAATATTTCTGTCGTCATATAAATCTAAGAAAAATCTTAAAATAATCATTATATAAAAGTCATGTAATTCAACAATAAAGCTTTTTAAATGGAAGCAGAAAAAACAAAAGTAATTTTATGATGTTTATCATTACATGAAATAACATACTTCCGTTTAATCATTGTTNCCCCCCCCCCCCCCCCCCCCCCAAAAAAAAAGCAAACAAGCAAACAATAATAAATAAATGAATAAAAATGAATTGTCTTTCCATTTTTTGGTCTTTTTTGTTTATAGTTTTTATTTTTGTTTCCAGGGTGATTTCCTGCGTGCTTATATTTTATTCATCATTTCTATAAACACCCCCTAGATGCACTCATGAACTAATACATTAATCATAGATAAGGTCCCTGGACAAAACACATGCTATTCAAAATAAACTCTGACCACGATCTTATCTTCCCCGCCGCACTATTGCAAAATCAAATCATAGTTGCTGAAATTGTATAAGCGCCATCTTGCGTCAAATCTATATTTAGAACACTACGTCATCGTACAGTTTTGTGTAAGCTCTATGAGCATTTATGTATCATGGTGAGTGTTGAATGACGAATGGTTAATTTTCTCGACTGACTAAGAACAACGAAGAGTCACCTACAGGACAGATAATTAAGCAATGTCCTCTTTTAATGACTAGACAACCCCGCACCAATTATTTGATAAGTGACCATATTTCCCAGTAAATCAACTAACAGCCCACTTAGGGAGGCTATGTATCACACATGACAATGGATGATAAACGTGCCAAAAATGTAATATTCTATATTTAGCAAAAGTGTATTTCATGTATATATTCATTATTATGATATTACAATGTCGGTGAGAATCGCGAGTTCAACGATGATCCGTTCATTGAAAACTTCACAAATATCATTTTCATGCTGGTATTGAAATTAGATTTAAAAAAAAGTGTTGAGTGATTTGACTGGACTTTTTTTTGTAGCGACCCAATTTTATCTCTTCTTTTTCCAATTCATTCAATTATCATTATATGTGCTTCGACTCATGTTATTTTGCTAAATATAGCGCCTGCATAACAACATATACGCTCATTGTTTTCAATGGTTTGTCGTGTAAACGACCTTGCCATATTTAGAAGACTGTAGGCCTACCACAACCCCACTGATATATATATCACTTTAATCACTCTTATGCCTTCCTCGAGAAAAAATGAAGATGACCCCTTCTCCCCCCCCCCCCCCCCCCCTCCCCCCCCCCCCCCCCCCCCCCCCAAACCCTCTCTCTCTCTCTCTCTCGCTTTCTCTTTTTTCTGTATCTCTCTCCCTCTCTTTCTCTTTTTTTTCTCTCTCTCTCTCTCATTGCCTATCAAAGTCATCCTCGAACCAGCCAACTCACACACATACACACACACACACATCACACAAATACAAGCATAAACACAATATAGACAAATTGCAATTTCAGCAAAAACATTAGCATAGCTCTGAGATTTCTTTTTGTTTTATTTCATTTTTTAAACACGTATACTGATTTGAAATACGAAAAAAAACACGAACGACGGCGGCAAGAAAATATTTCCCCGAGTTTTGAAAGAACGAGGGGACGAAACATGAGGATGCATCAATCAACGAATCTTAAAGGGGCACAGAATAACAGGGTAAAATCAAATAAAAAAGAGAATAAAACATGTTTGATAAAGATCATGATTTTGGGTGTCATTACGAACATTATTGCTTTGGTAGTATTGTATCATGTTGGAGAACAGTTCAGATTTTAAAACTTGAGATGTGTACTGATCATTTTAATGGATTAGAATGAATTGAATCGTCCATACGATTTGGAGAAATAAAGTAATTTTGAAATGAAAAACACAAATTAGGGTTAGAAAAAACTTAGAAAAGGAAAATATCTGAATTTCGTATGTCGACCAATAAATTTTCTCTCTTGTGAATTGGAAAAAAATCACTAACAAACGGCACAACAAATAACGAGAAGAACAAAACTCACTCAAAGATAATTAAAAATATCCAAGAAGATATCCCGAATGATATCCACTAAACCGTGAGCACCAAGTTACATTGAATTAGATCCATTATTGAAGTGTTACTTTCCTCGAACATTTATCAATTAAAAAGACCCAAATTTCTAGATTAGAGAATAAATAATTTATTTCCTTGTTTTACCCTACATTCCTCAAAACGAGCCTAAGAGTCCATTATATCTAATTCTACATTAATAATACCCATGCATCTGCTTTCATCATTTATTTAACTTCGTTAACTCATTATTAAAAGCACAACTCTCTTTTCTGTTTAGTCTTGGTGGTTTATGCAGATTAATGTCCTATAGATAGTTAGAATTAAATTATGTTTAAGAACCGTCATAATGAACAATAATAAGATATTTTTAGTCACAATACAAAAATTACTATAGTACTTCGTTGGTGAAATAGATAGCGACCAGCGCGGTTTAGTGAAAACTTTTAAAAGAAGATGTGTGGAAGCCGGTATCGTTTATCCCTCCTTCCTAGCGATTCTTTTAAAAGATTATTTTTAAGAATTGGAGGAACCATTTTAATTATTAATATTGCTTACCTGAAAATGTTTAGTTT
Source organism: Temnopleurus reevesii (assembly GCA_036244855.1). Classification (NCBI taxonomy): domain Eukaryota; kingdom Metazoa; phylum Echinodermata; class Echinoidea; order Temnopleuroida; family Temnopleuridae; genus Temnopleurus; species Temnopleurus reevesii. The sequence continues at coordinate 179,255 of BQKZ01000197.1, read as the reverse complement.
CTACGTATTGACAAAAGAATTGCATCAAAATCTATGAATAAAGAAGATGGAAGTTCTGTTTCATAATTCTAACGTACTTCATAATGGGGTCGAACAGAAAATCTCGTTCTGGACGAAAGTCTTTCGAGAAGAAATGTCGGCAAGCATCGTATGAAATGTCTGATTGTATTTCTTCCTCCATCATCATCAATGTTCTGTAGTCTGTTTTACCAGACGTAGATGAGAAATATACAAGCAAGAGTCTGATGAGGAGTTGATTTCATGCCTCCATAACGGCTGTATCCATGTCCATACTAGGGGTCCCAGGTCGACTATGGTGCAGCTGTTTAGCGCAGGTAACAGGAGAGTCAGTGATTCGGCATCCAGCTGATCGCGCCGTGTTCATCTTGTTCAAGACCTGTTCGAACTCCATTAGCTGACCGACGAAACCGAGGTTGGGGGCGATGATGGGTCGCTTACTCTTGACGTATTGGTAAGCTGGAGACATTGCTTGGTTCATATACTTCATGATGTACGCGATGACGACGGTGGAAGACCGGGAGATACCTGCGTGGCAGTGGACGAGAACACGGGCGTTGCGTCGTCGAGCCTCTTCTGTTATGACGAGAAAATGGGAGAGGAAACAACTGGTAAGTTTGGAAATGGAATCGCTTCATCATGCATTTGCTGAAATCATTAATCGTATAAATAATATTTTTCTATCTCTTCTTGATTTTCTCATTCTACCTTTTACGATATTCTCTACTTTGTCCAAATTCATCTGATAATATTCTTCTCTTACTCCTACTAAGGACGGCAAAAAAGCAAACGCCCTCACTTCAAGCACCAAGAATCCCAGATTTTCTATCTGCACAAAACTTATACATATATTGGCTTATCGCATGTTGATTGCACTTAGTAAATCTTATTGTTCTATGAATCGTGAACCAACTCACCTATGAATTCATAAGCAGATTGGAAGTGCATGCGAAGGTTGATGAGTCCGTTGTCGCGTACGGGTATCCTCTTGTAGCGCATGGCGCTCTCGCCTTCGTGAAAGCAAGGCACTGAGTTGGTGACATTGAGGACGTGACTGATGCCGTGTAGCCGGAGAGCGTCCAGGTTGGCAGCGTCCACTTCATTGCCGACGTAGAGATGAGGCAGGATCTGAGTCATGGGGATGCCTTCGGAGGGGCACACGCCGGAGCCGCCGCGGAGAAGGTTTTCAGTGTCCGATGTCGGGCTGGGAGGCTCCTCGCCATCATTGATCACGGTTGATGAGGTAGATGAGGATGACGCGCTGGTCAGTTCGGTAACACAATGATCTTCGCTGTGGTTCATGAATTCTTTGATTCCACCTGAACAAAGAAATTAAATATTCCTCGGTAAGACAACATAATTAAATTATTGAGGTGACGGAGTTGAATCTCGCCAATCTTCTCTTATTTAGGGCAGAATTAATAAAATATTTTTCTAAAAAATCCTTAAAAATCCTGAAAATAAAACAAAAAAATATTTAAATTCGTAATAAACATGGAAAATAATTCAGAAAAAAAATTAAACTTAATCAACGCCAATGGTCAGAGATCGTTATCATTCTTATTACTCAATATGGAATCATTATGTCAATATGTCTCTTTCATCTCATCATAAAGTATCTCCCCTCTCTTATTATTGGACCACCTTTCTCTCTTCCACATCCGCCTCATGGCAACAGCGACTGACCAGTTCGCCATCTCATGGACGTGGAGTTCGAAGACAGGGTTCCTTGGACACACCAGATACCAAGGAGCGATGCCCGGCTGAACTCCATCTGCGCTGATTAGAGGGGCGTGGCCACAGTACAAGTTGGAAGAGGAGGATGATGGTGATGAGGATTGTGGTTGGCGATGACTTGCGGTATTGCCAGTCATCTGCAAAAGGCATTGCCACAGAGACATATGTTGTAATGACCCATATTTAAGATTCGCTCGTAGTATAGTGCAATGGCCTGTGGTTAATGACCTCCTACGCATTTGGATGTAGTCATGCATGCGTATGTACAAGTTTCGCAATCGTTCCTAGAATAATGATGGCATCTTTCCATCTACTTTTATCTTCATTGACGTTAATCGTTTTAAATATTTGATTTTCAGAAAGCTAGATTAATCAATTCAAACTATCAGACGTCCAATGACATTTATATCTATAAATTCATTTTTAACTTTGAATCAGATTTCTTTAATTTTCTTGATAACCATAAAACTATTGATTCATTCTTAAAAAGAAAAACAGAACATTGAATGAAATTTACCTTTCAAAAGTCTGACCTTCACGCCCTCCTTCTCTAAAGCGCTAACAACAATCGATGTCGGGTGATTGACAGGTAGATTATCAATTCCTTGAGTATCCTCGTCATAGACTACCACTTCTTTACCCTGATCCAGTCGTCTCTGGAACTCCTTCTTGCCCTCTTCTGAAGTGACAAGGTCTACGAGAGCCACCTTACCCTCCCTCAGTCTCCTGCAGGAGAAACGGGTAGCGCAGTTGACGTTGAGAGCTCCTGAGATGTGCCTCCTGCTGAATGCAAGAAATGGACGAATGTCTACAAGGATCATGGATGCAGATCGGGGCCGGACCAGACAGGATTGCGGGAGGATGGATGGGGGAGGATGATTGTCTAATCGCTTGGTGAGTTCTTGTGGGAGTACGACAGTTCCAGGAGTGGATGAAGAGGTAGCAGATGAGGAGGATGAACAACCCATGGAGGTGATTTCTTGGTTATAGTCCGATTGCTTACGGAGAATCCTAGGCGAGCACTGCTGAAGTTGTTCACAAGCACGGTTCAGTAGGCACCGATTTGCCACCCGAATATTTGCATTCGAGCCGCTGCCGTTACTCTTCGCACACAGTGAGGACTTGCTTGAAAGCGCGAATGTGAATGGGGAAGCCGCCATATTGCACTGATCCGAACCTGTGTTGTTTATGTGGCACTGCCTACGAGGGTTAGGTGATGAATATAGGTCCGAGTTGGAGCCACAATTGTCGGTTGATTTGGTCTTCTTCTCACGTTTAATTGCAGGGAAAGAGATGGGACATTTTTCGAGTGTGCTAGCTGTAGTGGGAGTTGCGTCTGGAGACATCGACAGAAAAAATCAGCCAAAAACAAGAAACAAGCGATATGTATTCCAGTTGATGATGGTAGAAAAATATACCAATCCTTTTGAGATATATCCAAGTATAAAGTGACGACAAAATCCAACAAAATAGTGTTCAATATTATAAATTTATCGATCAACGATGAATAAAATCTCGTTCCACTGTGTCAAGGTATAAAAATATAAGAGTTCCTCGTTTATTTCAGACGTTTATGTACAACAAAATACTGTTTCCCCCGAATAAACGGGCGAAGTATATACACAGAATGGGATAGCGTACGTTACACAGGGAGTACAGGGAACGAGTGAATATTGGTGGCGCAGACGATGCCAGAATATATCCGCGGCACGTATTCCCATTCGCCAATACAAAATGACGTAATCCCCTCGGATGCTATTTTGGTACGAGTTTGTGTGCGATAACCTTTCAGAGAGACGGACTGCGCATGGGCAGGTAAACAAGATAGCGAAGTAGTAAACAGCCAAACATCGTGCATAATGCATTTCTGTTGACAAATAATCACGCGGTTTATGAATATTCATGAGGTTTACGAAATGAGCTAGTCTCACTATGACACAATACATTCAAAGAAGTAACATATTGTATCATTTTACATAATAGCGCATGTCATGTATTACGACACTATTGCCCCGATAGTAGTTAGAGCTTTAGTATTTTCATGACAACTTTCTTCCATCTCAGATATTGACCAACACTTTTGTTATGGAATCATTACAACAGATTTTATGCAGATATATTATGAGTAAGAGTTAAATAAGATTCATGCATCGGCATGATTAACTTATTGCGCAATAATTACAAAACTTTGAAATTAAAAAATCGTGCCTGGGCGATGATCAAAAAGAGGGCAATCAGTTTGACAGTGATTTTCCTTCTAATAATAATCTGTCATAAATACATAATATTTTATAATCTACTTTGAAATCTTTCAAGCAAAGACAAGAGATTCAACAATATTATTGACATTTAAAAAGGACTGTGCATGTGCAGGTCAGCATGCGCAATGTATTTTTGTTGACCAAATAATGTTCACGTCGTGCACGAATGTTTAAACGCACATATCGCAATAATAATAGAATCGATCTGTTTAAATTTTTCATGAGCACTTTCTTCCACCTTCAATGTGGAAGACAAATCTGTTATTAAAGTTTTTAAAAAAGACTTAATATGAATGAGAATTAAGTGAGATTCATGTACTTATTGCGCAATATTTTACAAAACATTACAGTTGACAGGTAGCCAATCTGCGACTATGCAACGATGATGAAACGATTTGAGGCCTACAGTTATCGATATTCTAAAGATAGCATGCTATGCCTATATTTCTTACTTAAAATTTCATGACCCGCGTTGAAATATTTCAAAGTGAATAATAATAATTACATAAAATTTCACAAATACACGCAATACATGTTCAAGCCCGGCATTGAAGTCAAGGTGAGGGAAAAGGGAGTGCGTTTTTGTCGACACCTCTTCAAGGCATAAACATCATAAATAATTACTGCAGATTACAAAATGAATTGGTTTCAAAATATAAAATTGCAACATTTTGCATATTTCGTCAGAAATACAGAGAAATGGTTGGTTTTATTTGCTGCTGCTTGTATGCTTAACAACTTTGAATTCTTTCTTTATTGTTGATCAACAAATCTGTCCATTAGAAATAGAATAAATTCATTGATTTCGCATCATGATCTGACACGATTTAGTTGTTGTGCAATGTGCCAAAATATAAAACCTTAACCCTATTTTAACTGGGCTTTTTGAGACCAAGTTTATACTGATCTCGGCCGTGGACCGCGCAATCGCCGCGAAATTTTGCACACGGATAGAGCAAAATGTATACTACAAGACTGCATGGTTTGATTTTCCGAAAATTCCTAATTTCTATTTTTAAATAATTAGTTATGCAAATTTATGCATGAAATCACACTTTCTGCTCTATTTCCCTCAATAAAGCACCTAGAAGGCTAATTGTTGGTGTGAATATTCTTTATTATATCCCTCATGACACAACTTCCAATCAATAATATCCTCATTATATGATTATAACAATCATCATAGTCATTCCATTGATAGTGCGACAAAAATCCAAATTAATATTTTGCGCTTTGGAACACCTGTATAAAGCGCCTTATAAATGTAATTATTATTATTATCATTATTGCTTCTTTCACTACGGTAGCGTAATAACAACAAAGGTTCTTCCATGACACTCCCACGAATTCAGATTACAGATTATACGGTTGCTATGGAAACTTGACAGTTCCGACTAATTTCTATCAGAATTATAAACCCATGTTCTCTGAATCGAACCAGGATGTGATTTTATTATCACCATAGTAATGAGTTATAAACAATACTTCAAAATATTCGCTATGTCTGCCGAGTTATGACATTTGAATGGAAAGTTGGAATTTGTTGGTATAAAAGAACATGTGTCACAAGAAGGGGTCTTACCCTCATAAAGTTGTATTAATATGTATTTTCTTTCTATTTTTTGACTTTCGTTTGTATGGATGTATGAGGAAAATAAAATTTGAGGCACTTCGTTCTTTGACACCATGTATTACACATCATGACTATTGCATACAGCCATTTTGTAAGCAGTCATGAAATGATGAAATGTGTTTATTTCTATAAACAACAAAATATCAACTTCAGCACCCCTTTAATTTATATATCTTCGAAGTGCGAACACGATCAGAATCGCATCGTTCCGTAACCGTTGTTGATCTTAATAGCAATACAAGAAAGCGTAAAAATGCCAATCTAGTAATTCTTCTAAAATACAATGTTTATAACAATGTTTTGTATATAGGATTTCCCGGCCAAAATCGGAATAATAGCATTGGATTTAATTTTCTTTTATTTCAAATTCGTCATATTCCGTGAACTCGGAGATATCCCTGGTTTAAATTCCTTTT
>BQKZ01000197.1:158140-172992 GCA_036244855.1 Temnopleurus reevesii | reverse complement strand
CTCTAAAACAAGTGAGATATCAAATATCAAACTAAATTAAATATATAAATAGAATTAATAAGCATATAAACAAACAAGAAAGTAAATATATCGATACAATAAGTGACTAACTGAATGAAACAAGAAAGGAAGTGTTAATAAATAACAATAAGATTTAATACGGAAAGAAGAATAAAGAATTTAAAAAATGAATACTTTATAGGCCTATGTTATATGATATTCTACCAAAAGAGAAATAAATTATAAATAAATATTGCTTTGTTTGTTATCTTGCTAATCAAAAGAAAATAAATATAATTAACGCATTTTAGAGACTTATCTGTGCTTATGACAAACAGGAAGCACTACATTTCCATTTTTATTCTTGTGCGTTTTAATTTCTTAGGTTTTGTATAGCCTTGATTGTTCTTTAGTTCTCTGTTTTGTAATATTTCTGTCGTCATATAAATCTAAGAAAAATCTCAAAATAATCATTATATAAAAGTCATGTAATTCAACAATAAAGCTTTTTAAATGGAAGCAGAAAAAACAAAAGTAATTTTATGATGTTTATCATAACATACTTCCGTTTAATCATTGTTTTCTTCATTAAAAAGAGGCTTTTTACCAATGACGGCTTGAGAAGTATGCGTAGCCACCCCCCCCCCCCCCCCCCCCCCCGCCCGAAAAAAAGTGTCCAATCCTGGATCTGCCCCTGATTGTTGCCATGAGAAAGTGTATCTGATACGCTTGCGAGAGTGTAAGCAAAACAAATCTGTATGCATCAACAGGGACGGTTAAGTTTTGATCGCAGACTAGACTACAGGAGAACAAGGTCATTGTGACGTCATAGATCGAAAGCTGTGTTGTAATCTGAAGGCAAGGTTGTGTTCATTGCTTTGACTTTCCACACGTATTCCACAGTGACCTTGCCTCACTTTTCGCCATCCTCTACGTGACCGACACTTAAGATGACACGATGGAGAGAGAAACAAATTTCAAGAGAATTCCAAGTGTATCGCTTCCTTATTGCCACAAAGTTGTCGCATTTTCATTTCGGATCGAAGACAATATCCGTTATAATTATTGTATCCTGTTATAAATAAGTTTTGTTTATGATTTATTTACGACTGTAATGGAAAAGGGTTGTCCACTTAGCAACAAACGTTTACCGGGTTCTTATTATGACTGCATCGCCATAGAAATTGGAATATTCGACTTTTTATTTCCTATGATCCCACATACAGTACAAAAGTTTGTATTGCTATATTGTGCACCAATGACGCAAATAATTTGTCGTAACAATTTTAACTCACAGTCTATTCATTTGAAAGGTTTGGAGGTTGCACTTTTTGGCAATGGCCATGGCAAGCGTGCATGAATCTATGAAAATTCTTTAATTCATTTTGATGCATACGCAAAACGTTGTCTGATCATGTAATTTATCACGAGGCGTACCATCATATTTTGTCATGCAGCTTTTGTTTAGGCAACGATATATTAACAACAATCGATATTTAAGATCATATTTCAAAATGACGTTAATAAAAAATATAATTTTGAAAAGAGATTCAAGGAATGGTTTGCATGATTGAAGTGTGTCATGTTCAAACCACTTTGTCAACAGAAGCGTAGAATCTTCCTTTTGATAAGATAGGAAAACTGTTCATCCTAAGGGGGGGGGGGGGGTGTATTTTTTTTTTTTTTTTGTACATCGTGATCTATCCATTATTAATTGTTCATGTATTATATTGCTATTATTATTATTGTTATTATTATTATTATTATTATTATTATTATTATTATTATTATTATTATTATCATTATTGTTAAAATTATCATTATCATCTATGATAATTTCTAAATTGACACCTATGGCGTCGATTTCCTTCAGCAAGAAATTCATCCACATTGTGCTGCACTCGACTCGGGTGAGATAAATGGGGACGGCAGGAAGAAATTCCTTGTAACGCAGAGCGCCGTATATGCCAGCTAGAGCCGGGTAATACTGAGTGTAAAGCTTTCAGCGCCATGAGCACCGATAAGGTGGACCTGTGCGCTATACTAGTAGCCACAATTATTATTATTTTTATTTGTATTATGATTATTAATAATCTTAGTATTACTATTATTATTGTTATTATTGGTATTATTATTATTATGACGACAAATCTTGTATATTTGTTTGAGGGGAGGGGGACAGAAAGCAAAACTTTAGTAATCCACGTTGAACATTCAGAACTTTCCACATTTTTATTTAATCTCTCAATTCGTTTGTCGAAATTGACTATAAAGGCCTATTTCATATTCATCTCATGAATAATTGACCAATTCATGCATAAACTTCTTTGTCATACTTGTGAAATAGTAGACGGCACACAGAATATTCGCACAAGATTCTGTAATCAACTGTGTGAATCATGCTATTCCATGCTCTCATTTAACATTCTTCCGAGAAGTATTTAATTGTTTGGTAACATTATGTAATATATATTCACTGGACAAATTTAGCGCTGTCATCAATGGTTCTACCGGCTCATAAGGGGCCAACTCAAACTTATCTTATGTCATCGGAGAATATAAAAGGAATCTTCCTGAGTCTTCCTGTGAACTCGCTGAGTTGTGCGCTTTGAAGCATGCAGTCCCCCCTTAGTTCAATCTCTGTTGAGGGAATGGGTCTATAAAGAAATTTGAAAGAAAAGGATGTTGAATAGACAGCTCTCCCGCAGAGAATCAAATACCCATTTGAGTTGGAAAATTTTGACACTTGTTTGTAATAAACGACCATTGTGATGGCGGAAAATCGAAGTGTTTAGAATTTCAAGGAAAAATTAAAGTCAAGTCACAGTTTAATTTTTCTGCCAATTTCGTACGATTGTGGTCGTATCATCTACAAGGCGGAACGCATCTATATTGAAACATATGAATCGTATAATGGGCACAATGTTCAACTCATTTTAGTCTTCTTATCCAGATAACTAAAGGGCAATTCCACGGTAACGGAAGGACATTCAGACAAAAAAAATCATGAAAGTTCAAGCAAGAACTGCAAGATAACGAGTGATGGAAGAACATTTCAAACCTTGCAAAAGGAAGGCTATGAAGAAGTTCTTCAATATCCCCTGATTTATTATTTTTTTGGTTGAATCTTCAAATCAGTGCATATGTATATCAATGAGGTCAGTAACGGAAGGACGCCATAATGTCCTTCCGTAACCGACCTCATTAATATGCATATATTAATAATGAAGACGCTCAGAGCGAAGTCAGATGAAAACATCAATGGCCCGTGACCCTTGACATATTGGATATGCAAGTGTTTAATCTCGACATAATCAGGAAATTGCGGGTTTTATGGGTTCGGATATTATTGAAATTCAACACATGATACCATTGGCCCCCATAAATATCCTTCGCGAGGAAATATGACGTGATATTGATCAATCCGCTGACAAACCTTGATGCACAGGATCTTACGATCGAAATACCAAACTTTACGAACTCAGGCCAACATAACAGCGTACGTACTGGATAATTCGATCGATGTTCAGAGCTTTGCGATTGGTTGCTTACCGATGATGTTGACCGCAAAGCTTGTGTGAACCAGACCATTCTCGCGATTTTGATCATTGATTGAATATCATATAGATTTTGGCGCGCTGCCAAATGGGAAATAACCATTCACTACCATGACAACCATTACTAAAATCTACACACGCGCAACCTACATACACACACAGAAATACATTGAACCGTGAAAGATGCTCAAGTACAACCATGGCGTAAACAAGTTGATTTTTCGATTTGTACTTCCCATTTCGCTTTTGAATCTACTATTTTTCCATGGCAACTCTAAAATAATATTGCTTTCATGACATCTTCTGGAGATCAAGGTTGCGGCGAGACCAATTGATGTTGCCATAGTAATTTACTATTGTTACTTTTTATGTCGTAATATTACAAACAAGGCCGCTATTTAGTACTCGGAAACCAAACAGTTTCTTTCTCGGAATATAATTCATTAATATTTACAATCATATTTAAATAGATATATGAAAGAGCCAAGTAGATTTCTCTCTCTCAAATTCCACTCGGTTTAAAAGAAATTAGATCAACACTGCCTAAAATGTCTCGTCTTGCAGTTTGCATGAGACAGACTAAATGTACCAAATCAAACAATACGTGCTGCGCTATCGCATTAGCTAATATTAGTAATAATGCATTATCCATGATTTTGCAACAAAAAAGAAACATTAATGTTAATATTAGTATTGATATTAATGGCAAAACATTACAAATTACAAAACTGATACAGTAATTACAAAAAGAATTATTCATTAACATGGATGTGATAACTGAAACTGATTCTAGATTAAAAACTTAATTTTGTTACAAATCATTCATTCGCGTAATAACACTGGAAGTGCATGCAGACTAGTATTTACTTTGAGACATTGTTTGATTCAATGGTTTTGAATAAGACCAGGTAACAACACTCATTCACCTGAGTGGCGCAACACAAAGAGCGCCAAAACCAGAGTGGGTGTCGAAAATAAGTTAACGCCCTTCTGTCAATCCTACACAGTCTTTTCACCATGTAACTCACGCACAGTGTCATAAGGCTTTAGTCATAGCTATAATGGTTCCTACGTATCTGTAAAATCACCCACAATCCATTCATTGTGACGAAGCGATCAAACACGATTTCATTTTTTTTTTAATAATAGGACTACTTCTGTACTTTTTTTCCGTATTTCATAGTCCAGAAGAACCAGAAGAACTGGTATCGTAGCTTTTCACAAAATCATGGTACAATGATAATTAGCTTGTCTTGGTTGAATCGCTGTGCTCTATTGCATCTCAATTCTCTCTCATTACCTCTTCCACACAAACACACACATACACACTCACACAATTAAAAAAAAATCTTCGAGATTTTATTCAAACATAATTACCTACTTGATTTGATTTGATTTGATACATTTATTTAACACGGTTAAAAACCCAGTTCAGCACATGCTGTTTTTCAATGGGGCGTTATGATAGTGTTCAAATTAGCGAATAACATTATTTGCGAGATAATAAACATTAACATAAAACTATCTAAACATAATTCCATAATACCTCTCATAATGAGAACATGAATTAACAAAAAAAAATGGGTTTTTAAACATATACACATGCACACCTCCACATCCTCCTCTCACAGCTAATCAGGTTCTAGAATGGCTTGTCTTATTATGCTAGTTGCAATGACTTAGATGTTGCAGACACACACATATACATTTCATACCAGTATTTTTCCCAAGAAGTATCTTATATCATGGCCAACATAAATGCCATAGTAATGTGTGAAACGTAAATTGTCACTATTGAAGATATGTTTGTTAAATTTCCATTTCCATGTTCCACGTTTTTCATATTTTCGACATGTTTGCGAAATTACTAGGATCCATGTAAAGAAAATCATGAATAGGTGTTTATCACGGAACGACTCATTTCCATTATTGATCCATATAATACCCTGGTCACGTGATATGACTGGTGTCAATGCAAATTGCTGAAGTAGAAAAAGTTAGAAGATTGCCGCAAACATTTAGGCCCACTTATCAGAAAATAGCTGATCACGAACAACTCAAAAAGAGGAAAGAAACTGGTGAAAATCCACTGGGGTATTTTTGATGAATAGATATGCAACTTTTTCATTGAAGTTTTCACAATCAGAAAATTGGATGTGACTGATAAATTTCGTACTAGAAAAGAGAACTAAGATATAATACATATAGCAACACGAACAAACAACAAGCAGGTCAAGAAAAATGGCGTCAAGCAAGGAATTAACGTGATAGTACATTTCTTTTCTCTTTAGAGTACATGTCTTTTCTCTTAAATAACTTCTTTGTACAATTAACACATTAAGGCATTAAGACATAATTAGCGCATCTGAATATATTTAGTATAGTAATTGCGCTATGTAAATCCATGTATATTATTATATTATATTATTATATTATTTTGAAATACCAAAAAGTGTATTGTCAAGTTCGAAAGGCCTATATTGTATTTAAACAATATTTGATTGAAAACAGGGGAAAGGGAACTTTTAATATTTTGCTGAAAGAAACAGTTTCAATGATGTCATACACTTATCATATTGTTAGCCTGAAATGTGAATATTTGCTTCTCCTGAACAAGAATACGATTTTGACATAAACAACATGTATAAAGATCAGCCAAGGAACGTTACAGTACTTTGTAAAAATATATTTTTTTATCTGATGAGCTGTTGAGTATATACCAAATGAACATACCAAAGTCTAGGTCAAATTCAAATAATATTCATGTCCAAATCACGGGCTCGATTATCATTAAAAAGCTAAAGAATTTCGAAGTGACTTTTGACAAAGCCTTTTTAATCATAATAGAGACTTCCAAAACCCAGCCAGTGATTGCAATTGAAAATTCCATAAATGTTATTGATTGTCAGAAATTCATTTGGTATTTTTTTCATTGTGCTACTGGTCGTCTGTTGTTCACTGTTGGTAACACACTGCCAAGATTGGAAATTTGGTTAATACAATTAAGCCGTACAATAAATTTTTGAATCTAGATCACCTTTAGAAAATAATTTCATGATTTTGCCATTTCATACAAGATGTCTTTCACGCTGGCAATGAACAGCCATCAAAGCCATACAAGCATTCATTCCATTGAAATATCCGTATAAAAAAACAAACACCAATACTATTGCTAATTAAGACTATCAAAGATTTTGAATTAGATTCTGATAGCGATTTCGATTCGATTCCAAAAATAGTTATAACGTCATTTCCAAATGGATTCTGCTCGATTTTATATTAATTTTATGAGTAAAAGTTCAACTTGAGCAAGTTATTTCGTCTAAGATAAATTATGATGGGGGTTTTAGGGGTGTGATAGGGTTGTGGTTGGGGGTCGGATCCAGTGTTCCTAAACATATCCAGCATACAGTGTAGTTGTAGATAGTAAATTGTGGATATACCATTGGGAGACATTGGAGACGTTTAAAGGGTCACATCGAGCTCGGTATGGTAAATCATCACACAGTGGCATACAGAAGTCACATCAGAACGACGAATAAGAAATCCGACTATACCGACACAACAATCACAGGAATGCATAATCTATTCATGTGCATATAAACGATACAAATCTCAGAACCATATAGCTGTAAATGAATTGAGTTATCTTTCACCATATGTTATCATTTTTTTTTTTTTTTTTTTACAAAGGAACACAAATTAAATATAATTGTTGAACAGGTGTGCTCAAAAGAGTTATAAGTTATTTCCATAATATGGATATCGATTGCTGGTCGATGCTCCGGATTTTTAGTTAAGTTGGTTAAGTTTGATTACTGTGTCTCTTCAACATTGCAATTAACCCCATGCTACTAATCGCAAGGTCGATTCGTATTTTTTATCCTGATCAACAAGATAAAATGCAAACATATTCTATGTACTCACAGGGCACTTAAATAGCCTTATGTTTGCTTCAATCCAAGTGGTTCGATCGCCCGCCTACGGGATTACAAAAATAGACACAACGTATATGGACAATTTTAAGGGATATCAGGGATTTTGTGCCCAATTTAGAAGGAGGGGGTGATGTTATCTTTTACGCCCCGACCCCGCCCCTCTTATGGGTTGATATTTTTTAAAGATTCGACACTGCATTTTGCAGGCGCCCCTTATTTTCTTAATTTTTGTGCCCCCTTATGAGCTAAAAGCAAAGCAAAGCAAAAAAAAATCCACCAGCTAGAATTGGGTGACCCCGCTATTTTTGCTATTTTGTCACCATGCACAGGAGCCGACAACCAAAAAAGGGTTAAACTTTGCGGCTCTTAATTTTGCCTAAGTACCCTGATGCACCCATCTAGAGTGTCACACTTGCCAGGTTATACACTATATGATCAAATCACGTAAAATGGATGATAATGATCCATGTGTATTTATAATGGCATATCATTCAATTTAATTTCATTTCATTTTAATTTCTAATTCCCACAAACTGTCACTGGGTTACAAATTATAAATATGCATGTTATGCGAAATTAAAGGCTAAAAAGAAGTGCGTAGCTTATTCACATGTATGCCTCACACTCCCATCATCATTATGTTTCTGCGATATTACCCCGTGTAAAATGATGTTTAAATGATAGGGATATAATGATAATAATAATAATAATAATAATAATAATAATAATAATAATAATAATAATAATACTTTAATTTATCTAGTGTTAAGACGGCACACAGTATTATCTATGTAAGATGTCAAAAGGATTATCGGGCAAAGTGCAGCAAACTTATCAAATACTTTTATTAAATGCACGTCTTCTTTAAATATTGACGATCCTTTATCAAAATAGAAATAAGAGGGGAATTGTAAAGCACCGTCTTAATTTTATTTTGATATATAGTCAGCAAGGTATATGTACTTTGCCATACAGTATAAAATACAATGTTTTTCAAATCAGGACTGTTATGAATCTGTAACACATGAGAGGTACGTTGTCAGTGCATTATGGCGTGCGCCTGTCACCCAATGACCTACACTGCAGAAAAAAAAGGAAGAAGTCTTAATTTGGCTAACTCTGGGCAATGTTTTCCTCATCTGCTTGGCAAATGCTTTGCAATTGATATTTGTTCAACTTATCCAATAATTGAATTGACAATTAGCCTAATAAGTCAAATTTTGCTTAACAAATGAGAAAAATTTCCGTTGGTTGGTTGATTGTTTCGCCCAAGCACCTTTTGCAGAGTATTGCGACCCCAGGAAACATCTCTGAGGCCGGTTCCATGCGTGCCTGTAATATCTTCTGTAAAAATTAACCCTCACCCCTCTCGCACTACTCTCTTTACCCCCCCCCCCCACTCCCCCCTCTTTCTCCATTTCTCTCTTTCCTAATCGTGAAAGATTTAGAAAATAAGTTTATAAATCTATTCGATACAACTGTTTGTGGAGCATTGACATGCAGGACGTCAGGAGAAATTGTTAAAATGTTCAGAAGAAATTGCGTATTTTGTGATACGACTACCCATTTCATAATTTGTAAATTGTAAACAGTATCCCCATCTGGTCATATTTCTATTTAGGCCACTATGTACATGACAAATTACATGACAAATTACGGGTAATAAAGGGACTATTCTAGGAAGTGGATATTCCTGTTCTCATCGTTAACGATTCACAATATCTCGGATGTCCTACATTGGGACAAAATGAAACTTGAAAATATACTAACACATCGGAAATATCTCATGGTCATACATGTCCTGTCAATTTTATGATGTTTGAGTTCTCAGTGATTAATCAAAACTTAATTTTACAGTTGTGTTAGTGTGTCAATTCATTATAACGTGGGTTTGAGGATACGTCAAATCCAAGTCCGCGTTGTGATATGCTAAATGAAACACGATACTTGGATATCATACTGGGGACAAATAAACTTAACGTAGGTCCGCTTGTCAAAATCCTGCTCATTGAGAAAAAAATTGTACGCTAATCAGACGCTGATCGACTGACGTTCGGCTTGCGCTTAAAGAGCGTACGCCAAACATGCCGAATGTCAGTCTATATTATGAACTGCACAGGTAATCGTATGAGCTTGCCTTTACATCCAAGCTTTCGAAGATTCGAGTTAAAAGCTTTAAGTACTTAAACTTTGAACAACTTTGGGGGTTACGTAATGATTCTATTTGTTATGTCTTACATGTGCAAGATTTCACGTGCAAGTCGAACACGTGAAAAGTCTATGAGTATAGCTGAAACAAAGGATCTAATTAAGAATTATTTGGTGGTTATTTATAGAAAAAAAATCTTCCTTTCATAACATTTTATATGTAACGCATTGATATGAGGTCGTCTCACTTTTAAAAATGTTTAGAACATTCTGGATAGAAAGACACATGCATCTTTGTATAAAGGCAGAATCACACCTTTGCCTTTTTAGCCTGGGTCCATCCAGTGTTTTAAAATAATTGATTTTAAAATAATAAGTTTTAAAATAATTAATTTTAAAATAAATTAAAACGCCCCCTGAGCGCACAGTATACGTTTATCAGACGGTGGACTGACCTTCGGCTTGTGCTCAAGAAGCGTATGCTGAGCGTCAGTCCACCGTCTGACATTCGTCTTCGTGCGTCCAGGGAGAGTATTGAATATAAAAAAAACGCTGAACCAACAACGCAAGATAAAAACACAAAGGTTTGAGTCGACCTTTAGGTAAGAATATAAATAACATCATGTGAAATTTGCACAATATTGGCATGATTATTTAAAAATTTATAATTTTCGTTGACAAAATATTCAGCGTGGGTTTTCTTTGATAATAAAACAGTAAATCGCGTGATATCACCAACCATGGATCCTACATGCATCGACGAAACTACAATATATTATAATGAGGCCTGCTAACGAGTTCATGGTTTCACAATTTTGCAATAATGTGGTTGAGTGTTTCTCAGAAGTTCATGTGCATTTTACCAACCTGATTAGGGAATGGGGGGATCAGGGGNTAGATAAATATTTTTACGTTGTGGTTTCACCACAAACTTTTCAGGGATGCTCTTATCGCTCCCCCACCTCCGATCGCGGCAAAAAAAAATATGCACAAGAGCTTTCTTCTTTCCCTTGCGCGTTGGGGGGGGGGGGGTTCCATTAAAATAATTGTCTATATCTCAATGAGATATCTATGCATAAAAGTCAGACCCATCATAACTTATACACAATGATTCATGTTTGATGGTAGCTGGATGTTAATTAATCATGTATGTAGAGGTAAAATTCCACTTTAATATGCTCATCAACACCCCCCCCCCCCAATAGAAAAGGTAAGGATATTTTGTAGTTTATGCGAGCGAGAGCCACCATAACAAACTAGCCCTTTTCTTTTGGTAAACAAGAACTGATACTCCACATCCTTATAGTGTCCGTAATGGTCTGATTTGTGGTCAGCATGCTTGGGATAGGCTGTTTTCTTTGTATTTTACATGTTTTAGGTACAAATCACTTCCTCATTATTATTCAACAAGCAAAGATTTGCAAATTTATTGTCTTTCGAATATTTATTTAAAGTACTTCATTGCATTATTCATGCATCAATTTGATGTGTTTAAATCATTATAAGTAACATATCTTTGGTTTAAAAAAGTTAATGTAGGATGATAAGTTGCATTCTCGTCTATTTTCAAGAGCCAAGCCCTCAACTCCCTAGCGCCCACACCCTCCGATGTATCCCATTAGGCTAACACATGACGAATGACTTATCACTTGACAATAATTTCTTACTAATTACTTCATACAATTAATCATAATTGACAAAAGAGTTTTGGTTCATTTGTGTCTATATTCGTCAATAAAATTGGATATCCCATCATGGTTTGAAAATTCTTTAAAATCGACGCCCCATGCGATAAAAATTAATCATATTTTCAATAAAAATAAGTAATTATCTAATTCTATATCTCAAACTGTAAGCCTCCATGGGGAAGGCGTGTCGTATCTTTATAATCGTATTTATAGGTGTGGTCATACAGTTGAGGCGTTCACCTTGTTATCGTGTATTATCAGCTTTCTCTACTGAGCCAGTACAGATGCTCATTAAAATCAATCAAATTGTTAATTGATGAGCGAAATCATCTCCACAATGACTATGATCTATTGTCATAAGATTTGGAAACGAATTAAAACGAAGTCCCATAATCTGCTAACACGATAATCTATCAGTCATTGACGGGAATGGAAAAAAGGAAAGAGTTCTGATGTGTTAATTAAATTTGTCAGTCCCTAATGACGTTAAGTCCATCACTTTTCTACAACCTTATCGGGCGAAACCTACTCTACATCTCTCGCTCTCACCCTTCCTCTTATTCTTTCTTCCTCTATGAAAGAGGGAGAGAGAGAGAGAGAGGGGTGGGGAGGAGAGAGTGTAGATGAGAGAGTGAGAGACAGACAGAGAGAGAGAGACAGGCAGAGAAAGAGGGAGAAAGAGATAGAGAGAGAGAGAGAGAGAGGGAGAGACAGAGACAGAAAACGAGAGGGGGGGGGGGAAGGGGAGGGGTACAATGATTATGCTCACGTGTCCAGCTGCAATGTACCAAAATAAATTTGCACCCTTCCTACATCCGATTTCTTTTCCACCGCTCCCCTTTCCTTTCATCCACTACAACTTGAATTCAGCCTTGGCTTTGTGACACGGCCATACCTGCAGGATTTTAATAGAATCATTTCGAAGAAACGATAATGATCTTAGAACTTTTGTCATGGCAGTAATTCATGTATGAAAATAAAAAACAAACAAAATATGATAATTTTGACTATTCTTTTCATCACGTGAAAACAGTACATTCAAAGCTTAACTTTTGATATGCACCTTGATTAAAATGAAGAAGAAATGTAAACCCAATTGTTCTTCCTATATTATTAATATAGATTATGAAATTACAAACCTATATCGTCATATTTTGTGATAGAGGTTTCTAAGGATTAGGGAAATGTGTAGAAAAAAAGTAATGGAAAAAAACCCCACTAAATCAGATATAATACTTTTATGCAACGAAATGAAATATCAAATATAAAAATATTCATTAATTCTTTCATGGAAAGCATAGCATATCACTACGCTCAATAATAATGTTTACATGAGCAGGAAATTGTGAAATACCATTTTCCTGTTGAACTTGAAGATTAAGGATGACATACACCTTTGCCTTTTCAGCCTGCGTCGGCACAGCAAAAGTTGGAAATTAAAAACGCTCCCTGGACACACAAAGATGCAGGGCATACGGTGGACTGACGTTCGGGGTACCCTCCTTGACCGTAAGTCGAACGTAAATCCACCGTCTTATCAGCGAATACTGTGCGTTCGGGGAGCATTTTTAATTGTCAAAAAAGCTAGGCCGACGCAGGCTAAAAACGCAAAGGTGTAAGCCGGCCTTTAATGAAGCAAGGATATCGAATTCTTATTTCCCACGTAGATCCGTGTGAGCCGGAATACAGTCTATACTCAATGGGCTCAAGACGATGAGTCAAATCTCCTCAGAAAAATAATTGATATTTTGATAATTAATATTTACATGCAAGGAAAGCCGCTTCTAGCTGATAGCAGGCTTTTACCGTTAGATAAAATACAAAATACAGTACAAATGATCAGTAGTTAAACGCATTTTACTAAATCGATGATGATTTAGCAGAAAGAAGAGAATATATGCCTTGCATTGCCTAAATAGTTCCTATAAAACGTATATCATATAACAAAAACTATAGTGAGAAGCTGAAGAGAGTGTTTAAATTGTGCGGGTACATAAGGCGGGTACTAAAGAGCTGTTATTGCATAGATACTTGAGAATTTCCGGGATGATGTTACGAAGCGGCACCCCCCCCCCCTGCAAAAAACAACAACAAATAAATGGCATATTGAAATTTGATACAAATTTTAAAAGGAAGATATAGGGCATGGTATAGTACAAATATACTATTAGCAAGATTCTGTCTCAGAAATCACTCTATTTCTCAGGCCAAACCAAGCTCCCTACTTCTTTATGTCATGCGTGTGCAGATATTAATAGAGAAAAGATCATACAGTCAACATGTTAACTGAGAAATGGTAAAAAGTAATGACGAGATACGTGGATCTAAAAATAAAAATGCGTGTTTATATTGCTTTGTAAAGGCCAAACAAATAGAATGTGCAAACCTCTCATTTCGTTTACAATTCACTTTTATATTTTTTTTTCTCACTAATAACATTCTTAAACACTTCCTTTCACAATGATTACCTGTGATATATATCAATTCCTAATTATAGTGTAATAGATAAGATTGAAACAGTCAGAGTAGCGAAAATTTACCCATGACGACATGGGTGAAAGCCTCCAAGCCTGCAAGCCCCTGCATCACATCTACTCCCTTTCCGCTTCCCCCTTTCCTTCATCACTATTTATAAACATACACTTCCTTCCATGATCAATTCGCATAATCTTGTTTACCAAAAATAACCCAAACAAAAACATTGACATTCACCAAAATATACACAACGGCAGACAATATTAAGTCGTCTGCAAGCATCTTCGTCGTCGTCATCTCGCGTTGCTATGCAACGCAGAGTGTGCGCGGGTTCCCTCGTAGCAGCAGAAGACGACGTACTTATATGGGATATGTCCCCCGGCCGAAGGGAGGAGCGAACTAGTCTCTGCATCAAAACTTTGATTAATCGGTGAGAATCTCCTGCGTTTTTGGTCAAAAACAGCATTAAATTTATGAAATAATATCATTTACATCAGCAACAGAATTCTATTCCGAAAGAAAAATCACATCATAAGTCATTTAGCACTATCATCTTCGATAATGTTAATGTCACTATGGTCACATCAATTTTGGCACCATCGCGTATCGTCATTGTCGTCATTACCAACACTACCATCCTGTCTTACTCCTTGCTCTTTCAACTTTTTTTCGGTGAGAATCGCCCAACCCCTTTTCTTATTCCTTTTTAATTTTCTCCAACTAATTACTGCTCTACTTTATTTTCTTCTCCGCTCCCCTTCCTCTCCATCCTTCCAAACATCTCAACTCTTCTGCCTCTGTGTTACCGTGGACGTAGCATGTCTTACTCCTTATTCAGTTCATCTGGGTTTTTTTTATATCATGTTGACCGTCATGGTTTTGGCGTTCTTAATCCTCCTCCTCCTTCATCTCCTCCTCCTCCTCCTTCTTCATCTCCTCCTCCTCCTCCTCCTCCTTCATCTCCTCCTCCTCCTTCTCCGAATCCTCCTCCTCCTCCTCCTTCTTCATCTCCTCCTCCTCCTCCTTCTTCTCCTCCTCCTCCTCCT
>BQKZ01000197.1:133594-150533 GCA_036244855.1 Temnopleurus reevesii | reverse complement strand
TTTTTGGTCGTGGGTAAAGTTTGAGATTTTTCTCAACACTTCGACGGATTCAAAACAGTGCTTTGAGGAATCAGATACAAACCCGAATATGCTATGTTTTGAATTTAGTATGATTTACCCAGACGGAACCATCCACTATAGTAAGTGTCCTAACATCATATGCGCCATATCTAGAAGATCCTTTGAATGTGTACCTGTCTCATTGAACCCAGGACCTCGATCTCCTCTACGCCAAACCATTGCTTTACCAACTGAACCATCTGTACATTCTCATCACCAATGCTGCCATACTATTTTACTAAAGCACCAGTATAGTTGTAAGATACTGGAAAACGTATAGACACCTTTAAACACCAAAGATCCATCTTTGGCGACACATGAACATTGTCGCCAAGTTCTCTTGCGTTATTGGCGGCAGAGTATTCGACATGAAAATGGAGCGATATGATCTGAAATTGGCGCCATACCACCTGCGTGCAAAACACATGTATCCACTCTCACACCCTCACATTTTTTACGCACATGCACATTCACGCACTTTTTTCACACATACTCACTCACTGTAATCACACACATACACACACCCACATATTTACACGCATATACACAGACTAAAATTTTCTAGCACCACCTATTTTGTGCTCATAATCACAACCATCTAACCATGCACTCTCAAACACACACACACACACACACACACACACACACACACACACGCACTCTCTCACACACACACACACACACACACACACACACACACACACGCACGCACGCGAACCACAAGTAAATAAATGTTTTTTTGCAACAAATAATTACGAATTCTTTTTATATCCGTGAAGAAATGTTCTGATGGTATTGGCATCGTGTTCCCATTCCAATGACTGGTAATTGTCCATATTCATGATATTACTAATCTATGATTATGATAACGTTCGTTTCAAGTTTGGCAAAAACTACAAACAAAAGACCATTAAAATAAATGACAAGCTAAACTCATCTCGATATGAAAATGCGGAGGGGAGGCACACAGACAATTGGATCTTATATGAGTTTCACATTCAACATTTGAAGTTGGTTTAAAACAAAAAATATAAACACAAAACTTAACGCATCAAAATAAACAGATGGAAGAAATATAATGATAACAATAATGATCCTCTATATTCTTACACAAAACAACAAATGATGAAATAGAAATAAATTGCTATATCCATCATTCAATACCAAATTTAGTGAAATTATCAATATATTACTGCAAAGATGTCTCGATATAAAGATGACTTAAACGATGACTAAGACGAAATATGACTGGACAAACAATGATATATACATGTATATATAGTATAAACGAGAATATATTACTCTCCATGCATGTATATATCTACCAGCTATAGTTGCATTCACTTGCTGACTAATTCTTAATAAAATAAAGTACTGACGGATTGGAGCAAACGTAATATTTTCTTGGAATGAAAATGACAAACACACCACAACGTCTGCGGCGTTTTGAACAAAAAATGTTTGTGGTTTGTACTTTGAATTTGTATGATTCTGAACATACAAATATATAAGATTATCTGAAATGTATTCTTTTTTTATCGGTTTGAGCGAATTTTATCAGAAACTGTGCATTATGCATGTAAATACTTATTGTTATTATACTTATTACAATTATCGCAAAATAGTTAAGATGCAGCATAATGATTAGATGCATTAGAAAACATTGTTTCCGTTTGAAGGTTTTTCAGCTGCATGATCCCAAATGCTAACTAACTGGTTGATGATGTACCTTAGCTAAGGTATGAAAATATTAGGCTTTAAAATCAACGTCTCGTGCCCCATAAATACTAAGATTCAAAATATGACCTACATGTATACACACTGTGCAGGAATCATCCGTCCGTGTAACACTTTATTCAATCGTCAATGATATCTTGATGGTACATGTTCAACGTCTTTTTGACATTTTTTAAAAATCATTCTGAATATAATGACATATGTCATACAAAAGACAGCTTGATTTAATGATTTTTGAAAAATGAAGAAAAAAATCATCATGTGTAACAATATCTTTAAGAAGAAAATCACATAAATGCTTACTTTGTCTTTTCTTATTATCTAATGGTTCTCTATCTATCTTCTCCCCCTCTTCTGCTCTTCTCTCTCCATCTCTCTCTCTTTCTCTCTCTGTTAACTACCTCATTGCGTGCGTGATTAATTATCATGAAGAAGCTTGTAAGCTGGCGCGTGAAAGATTTAATCATTGAACTTAAAAAATTGTTTTAGTCAATGATGTCATTCTATTTTTAAGAATAATATGCATAAAAGTAAGAAAACTTAGTATACTCCAGAATTATGATTAAGAAGCGTAATGTACCGTTTTCATCAAATGTGGGGGTAAATAAAAGCAAAGGCGAAAATCAAATTAAACTGATATCGTGTTGCAGTTTTCACATAAAACACATTTTTACAAAAGGTAGATCTAAGTGTATAATGCAATGCGATTTCTTCTTTCTGTGTATAATGCACAATAAATTTGGAGGGGACCTTTCGGCTTCACCCCTTGGTCATGTTGCTGGTCCACATGGTCTTTATAATTTAAAGGGTGACCACTTTTATATAGGATCTAAGCTATATAAAACTTCCTAATGTTGCGTTGCTTAACAAGTTCGATCCCCGGTCGAGTCTTTTCGGATGATGACGTAAAAGGTCGCTCCTTTTTCTCTCTTCTTCTCCTGGCGTAAATATTCAAATTTGAATGATAAATACTGTAAAACCTTCTAAAGCTATTTTTATGTTGGTGTGGGACTTTTTAAGTTTAAACTTAATTTTAAACAAAACCCGCGAACAGAGAATACTTTGAAATGGGGTAAAAGGGGAACAAGAGTTTTGTATACTAGGAACATTATATCGTGTTAAAAACCCACAATATGATGTTCTTCAGACTAAAACATTGGGACATAAATTTGCGACCCTCTTCTTATCATCGATGTAACACCGGTTGAACCTTCGAAGGTTCAAAGTCCCCCCCCCCCAAAAAAAAAGGTCAAAATTGTACCCCATGCTGGTTATAACTTTGTAACCCTGTTACAACTTTGTAGAGAAGTTCGAAAGTGTAACCAACTCTGAGGTATACTTTGAACTTAATAGGGTCTATCGGATGTTACATCGATACATCGAACTATACCCATTGGTGAACAAAATATGTTGTACCCTAATTTTTCTGTCTGTATACTGTGTACACTTTTACCCAGCAAATAGTTCAATCTGTTCCCTTTTTACCCAATATAAGGTATTTTAGTAATTAGGAGGAAATGAAGAAAAAAAACTCAAGGATTCTTTTTCTCCTTTGAAGAGGATTTATTTTTGTCGGTCACATTCTCTGAGACGACTTAATGTGTTTAAAGCAATGGCAAGGATGAGTCATCATCAGTTGGTTGGGGTTTTCCCTCTGTTGTATTTTGGTTCCACATTCTGTCATGACTTAAGAAAGTAATTAACTATGTATCTAAAGATTTTGACCACCTCTTCATTCAAGCTTAGGCATCACTCTCAACTCTCATTATTTCCACCTCTTTATTATTAACACCCCCTCTCCATCCGGTTCTCCCTCTGCCTCGTTGTTCTATTATATTCACCACACCTCATTTTTCTCACTTTCCTCCGACCCATTTCTTTCGGATCTATTTCTTTCGGATCTATTTTGATCATTTCGTCACCGTTTTTACGAACCGGTCTACTAGCGAGGGGTGGTTGCACGAATCAGTCGTAGCAATTCAATTGAACAATTGAAATAAACGCTATTGAAATAACATGAAATCAAGTGGTTTGTCTTTGTATTTGACACTATGTCGGGTTTTCTACGTGTTCAAGTAGCTCCACCGTAGTTATAGGCCGGTTCGTAAAAACGCTGACGATTTTTTTTTCGTTTTGAAAAAAAAAACCAATTTATTCTATCGCAACGGGGAGTAAGAAAGCGCTATCGCATTTTATGGAGAAAGTTTGTATTTAATCATCTATCGAATTTCTTTATATTTATTCTTCTTCTTCTTCTTCTTCTTTTTCATCTTCTCTCTCTTTTTTCTCCCCTTCTCTCTTTCTCTTTCACCCTCGCTTCCACTCTCACTCTATAAAAAAAAAAAAAGGGAGAAAAGGATACGTCTCTCAGTTTCTGTGTGTTTCTATCTTCCTACGGTATATGTTGTCGGAAAAGAAATAGATTAAAATAATGAAAAATGTGTTTTCAGTTCAACCTCCATCTTTCTCTTTCTCTCCTGTCTGTGCCGGAGAGTCCGATCTGTGTTCCACAATCTCCGTTCTCCATTAGCAATACTGTGCTCTTCGTCCGTCTTCTAAATTATGAATGGACTAATACAGACCACGTGACCCATGAAGAGTACTTGTCATCCCATCTTCTTCATTTAAGAATGTATGACGCATTTCGCATTCAGAGAATTGAAATTCCTTTTACCAAAACGAAAATATGTCCTTTGTTCTGAAACTCATCGACGGTACATGTATATTCTACCGATCCAAATTCATTGTGTTATGATTTAACTTCTTATCATGGATAATAATTGTTTTCTTTCCTTTCTTTTTTCTTGCCTCCATATTCCCGATATGCCCCCTTTCCCCCTTCGTGACCCACTCATCATTGTGTAGATATTATTGGCATCAGCTTTGTTTTGTGTTTGTTATCTCTAATAACAACATAAGTTCTTCATCATAGTTCCATATTTTTCATCTCTGTTTGGTAATTCATAATTACATTTCAATACGGCATATATTTTACTCGCTGACAGTTAACAAAAAATTGTATTGAAAATAACATTGAATACTCAATTAAGTAATTTTTAACGATGAGTTAAACAGTTTGATGATCTTGATATTAACAGTTTTATGTAATCTATCACTTCTGGTGTATTATTTCATGTAATTAGTATTTCAATCATGTCTGTGTAAAGTAGTAGTTTAATTATGTCTGTGTAGATTATTGTTTTCTGTTGAGCGCCATGAGCGTCAGAGCCTGGCGGATACCGGCACTATATAAATATTCATATTATTATTGTTATTAGTTCTGGCAATATGATATCTCTTTTGGACTGATGAATTTCATACTAATTTATTGTTGATATGGTCTTAGACATGCTTAAAAATTGTCATCAATTTTAAAGCAAACGAATAATGTTGAATGTAAAACTTGCCGTTTGAATTGCATGGAAATTAATAAAATTCATCATATTTGTTGCTCTCTCCATGTTTATGTCTACAATATACCTGCATGTTCATATATTTTTTAATTAAACCCCTATTCTCTCTCTCCCGACCTTCCCCTCGCCCGATCATTAAAAAGACACTGTTTTCAATAATGCTTTTCTTGCACAAAGATTCCTTATTTCATCCGACTATTAAAAGTAAATGAGGAAAAGCACTGTTCACACTCCTAAAAATGAGTAGTTGATAAAGATGTCATTCTAATTTTAATTTTTTCTATACATGCATCATGAATGAGTTATTTTGCCGATAAAGCGACCCTAATCATGCTAATGTGGATCCAATTCAAAGAAATCAAATAATGTGCTGTCGGTGCAACCATCTTTATAAGGTTGAAATTTTCCCTTGAATAGTCTTTCGCAAGTCTATGGCAAATCATGTACTAAAGTTTGCAATTGATCGCAAAATGAAATAGCGATTAATCGCAAACCTTTATGTTCCGGGGCCCGAGAATGCTCGTGTTGATCCTATTGATTCTGGCGAGTAAAAAGAACCAAACAAGTTTTGTGTTTTTGTTTTGTGTTTGCTCTTGGTCTACAATTATTGATCATTATGTTCCCATCATGTTGAATTGAAACTGATTAGGATTTGGCAGCATACCGTTACTGCTACAACAAACAAACAATGTTGGATGGAATGATAAAAGCATAAAACGATTTCGGTGGTTGATAATTATCCATAAACGCAATCTTTTAAGTTTTAACAATGATTTGCCATTTGAAACATACAATCTCATTTTATTCCAGTCCTTTTGTAGTATATTCTATTTCATATCCCTTCATTCTACTTCCATCTTTTGATGAATTAATAATGTAATTAGAAACGACATATAAAAAAATGTCATTTTGTAAGTGATAACGACCTACAAATAAAATAAAGCTCCACAGCCTCTGTAATGTTAGAAATGTCCTATTACAGCTGTGTAACCCCTCATCAAACGTAGGGTCTATCTTTTGAAACATCTCTCTCTTGTATACACCCTGGCACCAAATACCATCTGGTGTACATGAAGAAGATAAGCACTTTGCTCATCCTCTCCCAAACCATTACGACATGACAGAATGTCAGATGGCCAAGTTTATTCATATCTCAATACACCAGAGGTACATTGATTATTTTCCCATCTCATCCAGTTTCAGTTCAATATCAGACCAATTTCCTCTCATCTTGCTTTCTATTGCTGGGAGCAAAACAAGCCAAACAGGCGATTATCATTCCCAACGTCAAAAATCAATCGACGAGATCGGGTCTTTGATGAGGAGACTGTCTGCGCGAGCTACGAAACCATCGTGGAAGCGAAACCTCAGCTTGTTGGTGATGCGACGTCGCTGATTGGTAATAGCCGATGAGTCATCGACCGGGTCGTTAATGATATCCAACTAGCCATGTTTGGCCATCCATGGTCAGCGGGTGATAGTTATTGTGTGATGCTAGTGAGGAAAGAGCGGGAAAAGTCAGTGCGTATGCAGACGATAAGGTGCTTCCCGCTCGTTTTCATATACTCATTCGTAATAAATTATGATAAGTTGGAGGAGGAGATGGTATCTGAATATACATCCATTCATAACTATTCCAAGGACAGTCATCTGGTAATCTAAATGAAAGATGAGTAAAGAGATCAGTGCCTTGTCCAGTGATGATATCTTCTTCCATTCCCATGCATCACAATTCCGTTTACTTTCTGATGATCTTGCGGCAAACTCAATTATATATCCCCTTCTGATAATCTATGTACCATTCTTTTGTTTACAAATTACATGGTATAATAATTGTACTCCATACCTTCCTTTATACTGCGACCGAAATCGCTGTTTTTCAAGTATTTCAATCCCATTTTAGCAACACTAACATTCATAATGAATTAAATGTATTCTTTTTACAAATTTGTTTTAAGATATAAATATCTAACTTGAACGAAGCTATACTCAGATGAGGTGAATTATACTCATCAAGAAAATAATAACGTTGGAATAAACCCGTTTTTTCTTTGTGTGGGATCAATAATGAATCCATATATTTTATTTTTCTAATAGCAGTATGAGTCATAATAACATCTTTATAGACATATTACACTAAATACATACGTCATCAGATTTCCTTAGGTAATCAAGCGTTTTAATGGACTTTTAAATGATAAAATTTCATTCATTCCACAGAAAAGTTGACTAAAATATTGGTATAAAAACCGATGGGCATTTTGTCGCTCCAGCAATAAAGCGCGGGAAAAGTCATTGTGCAGACGACATGGTGTTTCCCGCTAATTCACATACTCATTCGTAATAGATGGAGGAGGGGGTGCGATCTAAATATCCATTGATATAAGGACAGTGAATGATCTAGTGATCTAAATGGAAGATGAGTAAGGTTGTCATTGCTTTTTTCAGTGATGATGTCTTCTTCCGCCTCTCGGTATCACCATTTCTTTCTCTTTCCATCCTCTTGCTTTCTGGTGATCTTTCTTACAAACTCATTTCCTCTTGCCCTCTTCTTCTGAACATTTTATATCAATTTTTCATTTCTATTACAAATTACAAAGTGTAAATCTATCTCACACTCCCTTGACCAACATGCTCCAGATATCATGTTGTGATTCAAGATTGAGAGTGTTCCTGAAAAACATTACCGTAAAAAAAAACATATCAATCGAATTTTCTCGGAGCAAAACTAACATTTATAAGCTACCTGTGGTATTCATGTTTTTGATTATTTTGCTAAATTCCTTTTTTAGCTTTCCATAAATTGTTACAGGTGCTTGTTATTCAGGAAGCAACTTGTACGGGTTCTACAATCGTTTTGCTTCCCTAAGCATGTTTTGATGTTATTTGAGTAACTGAATTTATCTAAACTAACCTCGGACGAGGAGATTTAAACCGGTTAATGTTTTTTTTAAAGAAAATAACAACTATGAAGTCATTTCTTTTCTTTGCTTGTGATCTAAGAATGAATCCATATATGGTATTCTTTAAATAATAGTATGAGTAAGATTTTTTAATATATATTTTTGAAGACATATTCCAGTAAATACCCCGTCATTAGTACGGACAGAGGATACAAAATGAGAAAAGAAAAAATGGCAATCTTGTGTTCAGATTTCCTTCATAGACGATGATTAAGCATTGTTTCGCATGTTTTAAATTACACATTTCTTTACTCTGCCATACATTTCACAGAACAAATAACAAAATGTATACTTTAAATATTGAGAATTAAAATCGATGGGCACTCTGTCAATGCCACATAAAATTGAAAAGGAAAAACCAATATTTTTGTAATGCATTTTAATTCCATTCGAAATATTTTTCAGATCGGTGAGTAGTTTAATGGGTAAGAATGGTATAAATACCGTTTAATGTCAGTGTGATATTGTCATGCCTCATTTCCAGACGGTTAATGAAGAGGACTTCGTATACATCGTCGCCATGATTAGTAATGGCGCGCATGCATCTCTCATTCACCTGAATGGCGACATCAGTGTGCTTGTGTGTGGCGTCAGCAGCAGCAGCAATGTAGGATGTGAGATGCACTGACATCACACACCACCAATGAATGATCTGATTTACTCATCATCCTCATGGAGGTTGTTGTGACAGGGTTGATGAATTGCATTGACATTTGATATAACATGGACAACATCGTGACGAACGATGCCTCTACAATCTTAGAGTAAAGGGATTCTGTCCCATACAGTAGGCCTATGTGCAACCCTCGAAATTTGAGTGAGANCACATTATGCGTGCACTACTTTCCATCATATTTATGGTGCAAACATCATTCTCACAGAATAAATAAATGTAATAAATGCCCAATTATCACTGATTATGCACCTATATGATAATTGTCATCAGTTCCCAATTTGTCTAAATACATTATGTATATAAACACTTGTAAGTTTCTTTTAGTTGTCCGATTTTTGCTCCTTTTTTTGTTCGTTTCATTTGACTTTTCTTCTCATGTTGAACAAATTTCATTTTGGGGTAGACTTTTTTTAAAGCCTCCCCCCCAAAAAAAAAACCAGGACGAGTAAAGAATAGTTTAAGAACCTTTTAACCTGCACTGGAGGACAGAGAGTGAACTTCACGATATCGGACAATGCAGGACCATATGGGGCTATAACCCGCAGTGTAATCCCAATTGCTACATAATTGTCGCCAATTGAATGGAAATTGATAAGATGAATCTTCTTCAGATATTCTGTATTGTTTTTGCATTTATTTTATTGTATAGATTTTGATAATTTGCATTCGATTGATTACGAGAACTTGTATATCTTCGTTAGAACGGTTTCATTGTCATGTTTCTCTCACGAATGCATTTTCTTTCTTTTCTTGATGGAATATGCGACCCCTGTATCAACAAGGTACGATAGTTTTAAGATTTTGATACATTTTTTTCAATTACTAACATAATAACTATACTGATAAACTGACTCATTTGGGCTATAGTGCAAAAGGAATAGTACTTTGGGAGGAATAAGGAGTATACTTTCAAAACTATACGGTACCAGTAGACTGTAACATTTGAACAAAGGGAACATCCACAAAATTAATGCAAGTATGCCAACGACTTTTACTCAGGAGAAAAAAAATAATGATAGGTAAAAAGAATACACACATATATATATATATATATATATATATATATATATATATATATATAAGAATAATATATGATAATCATAATGATTGCAATGAAAAAGAAATAAAATAAGTATAATAAAAATAGATCCTGTGAGCCTCATTCGATCCCCATATATTTATGATTAATTTGTCTTAGTTCGTGACAAGCAATTCGTCTAATTAGAATTTGTTTTGATCTGTTTGATTTGTTTTGATCTGTTATTGTAAAAAATCTATTTTCGAAAAGAATATCACAATGATCACTTAAATGTCTCTACATTTTGCCATTGTCTACTGTCCTAGCTTTTTTCAAAATAAAATCATATGATCATAATTCATAAATAGTCGTTACCATATGATTTCTTGTTGTTTTAATACAAAAATAGAGAAATCACATGATTTCTTTTTATAGTATTTATTGATGTGATTGTAAAGAAAGTAAGCAATCTTATCTTTCGGAGAATACCGGGATGTTTAAGATAAGTCTGATGCCCTAAACTTTTACTCGTACGCTAAAATTAGATGGATATGATTGTAAAAATAGTTTTTTTTTCAAATTCGAGACAAGATTTCTATTTGAGTTATTTCCCGGCAGTAAGGATAGCCAGACATTCGGGAGCATGTACATCCCAACTGAGATCGAGACAGATTACAAAGTGATATTCATCTGCTTTTGAGTAAATGTTTTATAAAATGCGTTGGCTTGAATATGTTTACTCTCCATTTTTAGCAAATAAGAATGGTGACTGGTAGAACTGTGACCAAATGTCACATAAATCGGGACAGTTCCCGGACGCAGTCACTTGCAATTTTGATTTTTTAGATTTGTTTTAGATATACATGAATCAATCAATAAAGAAGGCGATATGTCACATTAATAGGAAATTTCTCATAAATCTAGTACACACACTAAACCGTTACCAGGTCTATAAATCAACATGTGCATAATATAGAGTTCATCTTTTTAATGTTAAAGCGAATATCGAGTACTTGCAAAGAACTTCAATTTAGAAAAATGAATGATTAAAATAATCTTATGTTACAAACAAAGCACAACGTGACTTGTTTAGACAAGGGAAAACTAATATGATAACCTCAAACCGGTTAAAAGCGAAATTATGTCATTCTCCACGTGCTCTGTCCACTGCATCAAACACAGGAAGCAGCGTTTGGGACTGGTATAAAATCTGTCGGCCTGACATGGCCCAATTTTGACCCTTTATTTGCACATTTCTCTGCCATTATACATTTTCTTGCAAAACACTTTGGCACATATTATTCATTCATAGTTCTGAACATTCTTCTCACATTTTGTGTGATTCTGTGAACATTCATTTTATTTTTTTAACAAATACCAGAATATATCTTTAATGTGTCCAGCATTTAGAATTACTCCTGCCTCGACTTTATTCATTATCATATCATTCTATATTGCCATTCAGTCTTTTTCCTTGAATTCACTCACATCCTCCACTGGCTAATGCTGATATGTATCTGTGTGTTTGTTTCCAGCGTCTGTCCAACGATTTCATCACCGCCCCGTCAACGCAGAGATAATGAGCAAAGACGCTCGACCGACGTTGAAGGCGTTCGACTAGCGCTCAACAAACGCACTCGTGAGCGTCAGCCAAGCGTCATTCCTCCATATTCCAACGTTCATAGAGAGAAAAAAATAATGGGTAGACACTGGCTATAAAGGTAAATGTGTGAGTCAGCCTTTAGGAAGATTGTCAACATAGAGGGATCGGTCAATTGTTTTAAAATTGACATTTGAAGGGCTTAGTCGAAGCCCCCCCCCCCCCCCACCCCCGAGTCATTTTCTATTCTCTCTACGGCACCACATCCACGCAATTCCCCCGTGCATCTTCAGCATGCTCGGTATGAGTACCAGGTACAATTCTCCAACCCTATTAGCAAATGACGTCATCTTTACTAATTTTCTTATTTCGGATAAAAATGGTAGGTGTTCATGGTAGCACCATGCACGGGGAGGTAGGGGCAATCCATAATGATGTTATCACGTGATTTAATTCTGTAGGGATTGTAGCAAGCTTTCTTGTCATCCTCACCAAGCTGTACCATCACTTCTCCCATGTTTCAGGTGAAATATTAGAGCATGCAGCTGAGTATTTATTTATTGGTATTCATTTTAAGTATTCCTGCGAAAGTTTCAACAAATCTTATTCAATTTGGCATATGATTATTTCTGCACTTTATGTGTCCCAGTACTTTTATTTCTACAACGTTCAACAATAAAATCATACCCAACTGTCATAGGTGAAATCATTTTACATTATTATTTTTTTCCTCTTATATTTTTAAAAACGGCATTCAAAATCAAGACGCATTTTCGTATAGCCGGACTTTTCGGCATGCCACTGAATCAAATGCCGTACTTGGAATTGCCATGGTATTATGTATCTAAGGTCAGAGGTTCGAGCCCCACAAGTGTCTCTCTCTCTCTCTCTCTTTCTCTCTCTTATATCATGTATATGTAATCTCTCAAAGGTAGGCCTACGAATTTAATTGCATCCGCAATTAGTAACCTAAGAGTTGCTAAAAGTTTGACATTCTAAACATGATTCTAAAAATTTGACAGGATTCTAAACATAGACACAATTTTTTTATCCTTGTCAAATGACTCTCTAGAGAGAAGTCATTAAACGAACATCTAAAATATTTGAATCCAATGAAAGATCTTTGAGTGATATATCATTAAAATCTTGGCATTTAATGTGTGTGTTTAGCATTAAAACTAATGTGCATTATGTGCAGTAAATTAAGCTCATGGCAACATACATGCATACATTGATCCTTCATTAGATCATGACGTCATTAACCATGTTTGGATTTTTGGCATCCAAGCCCCCGTATCTGATGTTAACAGATATCGTTGTGGAATATACAGTATTAAATGATTGAACTCAAGCCAAAGTCCTATGAGTGGATAAAGGAGAGATATGAAGAGAGAGAGAGAGAGAGAGAGAGAGAGAGAGAGAGAGAGAGAGAATCTCAAACTCCGAAGTCTAAAAAGACTTGTTTATAATTTGCTGCTGGTACTAAATGTAAATAATTCTGCTTGTCATAAATTATTATAATCATGACGCTTTAGGACATTCAAAAGTTAAAGTATGCCAGATATGGTCGAATGAAATTATTCAAATCTCATAAATAGTTGTATTACTCCTTGTTCTTTAGATATATTATTCGGCCAAAAGTACATGATGGTGAGCGTCGCTTAGCCAATCTCGTCTTACACTGTTATTATGTGTATAAT
This sequence comes from Temnopleurus reevesii, assembly GCA_036244855.1. NCBI lineage: Eukaryota > Metazoa > Echinodermata > Echinoidea > Temnopleuroida > Temnopleuridae > Temnopleurus > Temnopleurus reevesii. The sequence goes on along the minus strand of BQKZ01000197.1, from coordinate 137,366 downwards.
GAAAATAAGATAACAGCCTAATGATTATAGAGTCACTTCATATTTTAGAGTCAGTCATACTCTTGTGATAGAAACGTCGACAATTAAGTTGACAAACCTTGATAAATAGATAAACGAAATTAATCCTTATAGAAATTAAGCAAATTTGTTATCAACACAGTCGATATCGTTTTTTTTTTGTGAAAATGCAGGTTCTGTCTAATTTAGAATCGCTGTATAGTTGATATCACAAAATAAAAAAAAAACACGGTCATGTGTGGCTCAGTGGTAGAGCGTCTGCCCCATGAACGGAAGGTCGTGGGTTTGATCCCCGACCGAGTCATACCAAAGACTCATAAAAATGGGACCATCTGCTTTCTTGCCAGGCGCTCGGCATTTAAGAAAGGAGAAGGGTAATAATAACTTTATGTTATGCAGGGCCCGCTGGAAGAGCAGCTACCTTACAGCTGAATGTGGCTACCCTGGGTAAATAAGACATTATTATTATCATTATTATTATTATTATAAATGTAAGCATATTATATTGTCTATATATTACACCGACCTGAATCGCAATGTTACAATGATATAGAAAATGTACACATATGGATATGGTGAATCTGAAATCTGTAGACATCAAATTCACTATAACTTGGCAGACTTGAAAACATTTTTTTTCTGTAATGTAAAGTCATATTTGAATTTACAAGCACCAATACACTTATTTACCAAAAAAAAAATATTAACCTTGACCATTTTTAGCATGTCACCACACTTTCTATTCTTTGGGGGTTGTTGAGATTTTCCTATTGATTCAGCCAAACTACCGATGAAAAATATTCTGAAATTTATAGACACCGGTTATTCTAAGTTTCTGCCTCCAAGAATACCTCTAACCAATTAGTTATTAAAACTGCTCAAGGTGAAATTATACGATGTCAACCTTATTGAGCTTTAAGTGCGAATATACAAAACTATTGTATTTTCTTAAAGCGATAGACCAGTTTTTGGAGGAGGGCGCTTCAGACATTTAACTAGTTTGCGAGCTGCAGTAAAATTATTACCATAATGCAGTTTTTCAATAGTAAATTAGAGCATGTTCATAGATTGTTTGAATGAAATCGACCTAGAAATGGCTTAATTATCGCAAAATGAAAAATCATGCTGCGGTCGTTCTCCCTTACACAACATGCTTCACATATAATGAACGCGAACTCACACACCACAGACAATACGACCGATCGCACCGCCCATTTCAGGCCGACGCTCCCCCGTGCAAAAGCACTTTACTTAGCACACCGTAGGAATAATGGCTGATTGACGTGTTCGACTTAAAATACACAGAATACGAGCAAAAATGTACTCCTAATATCATACACAGATATATTTAGGCATGTAAAGCAACTTGTGAATACATCATCTCGTTTAACATCACTTTCTGCATCCCGGTCATTACGAATCTATACCTTTAAGTTTTAGCAATCGTTTAATTTATCATAATTTCTGATTACGAATTTTATACACATTACAAGTCTGAGCATGATCACAATTTCCATAAATCTAAGGAATTGTTCCGTTATCATCGCTTAAGAACAAATTATTTATTTCACTTTCTAGGATGTGTTTCCATTCATATATACGATATTTACTAATAATAGGTATGCGACAAATATTTTCAAACGGTGTGAAGAATTCGTGAATATTTAGTGACTGCATTTTCAATTCTTTTTAATGGTAAGTGGCATATTTGTGTAATTGTGATCCACGTATACGGTATTGTCAACACTGATCAAATTCAATAATATAATCTGCTAATAATATATTTATTTGCCTACAACGTTTGCCGAGCATGAGATGGCTTTTGAATGTACAAAGACAACACAATCGAGCGTGCCCTGCTTGACGTTATGTATACAGTGTATGTATCGTCATATTATGCTATTTTTAAATATTACCAAATACACTTTATAGCAAAGATTTAATGTGTTAAATCAAAGTATCGTTTTCATAACCAGGGGTAGTTATGTTATGATGGCCAGAACGGTAAACAAACAACAAACGCAAATAACTTTATCAAAATGATTATGATCGTATTCAAATTGTGTGAATGATAAAGTTGTTTATCAACAGTAAATTGGATTAATCATTAATTCATCTTCTTGTAAATGTTGATTTGTATTTCTTAATAAATTCACTTAAGATCATACTTTGGACTTAAGAAGATGTCATATGACATGTGACGAATATGATTTTACTGGGGACTTATTTGTGAATGACTTCTTAATCGCAATGATCTTATCACGTGCATGAAATAAAGAAACATACTAATAAATAGATAACAAATCATAAATAACGATAAGAAAGAGCTTGAGTTGACTTGTCCTAATTTTGCTATGACTGTTCGCCTATTGAAACTGATTCGCAGTGCTCTAACGCAATAAATGTTTTTTATGTTATGTTTATCTGGTTGCCGCGTTTGTGTGTTTTAATACCGAGGTGCAACGAATGATACCAAAACATTATAGTAAACAGGTTGAATTCTTATTCATATTTTGATACTTTTAATTTCAAAGAAATTTCTGTATACACGTATGTCGGTATATCTCAAAATTCTAGTGTTGTAAAAATATATTGCGGCTTATATCACTCTGTATCTACAGGTTAAAATTCCATCGCCACGTCGGAAGAATAGTTTGAACAAGTAGTTAGTAAATTGTGATGAACTTAATATATGCACGATTATAACCATTGCTAAAAGTAACAATTATTGATCATTTTCGTGATGTGATATTGAGGGCTATTTGTCATTTTCTAGAATAAGCAGCGATGTCACTACCTTCGCTGATTCACAAGGCAAGTAAATACACACCGAATGGTGTACAGAGGCAATGTAAAATGAGTCAGCGAAAATCTTACTAATGATGTCAGTAATCATATATATCTTATATGCAATTTCTTTATTATAACGAACGAATGAGAAGAGGGAAGATACATTAAAGAAACCATACAGACAAACATAAAACGATATTGTTTCAAGTACATCTATAACTTTCCTAAAGTGAAGGGCAATGACATTTAGGGCAGGTCATGGCTTTCAGACAATGGAAGGAAATACTTAGATTATCACAATGCCATTTGCGATTGACACAGATGGAGTTTGTATTATGCAATGTGTGTACGTGTGGTATGCCACTCCCTTCCAGTGTTATTAATTATAATATCAATCAATTAACTTTGAACAACCCACGGTACTTTGATTTTAATTAGGGCAAAGAATGACAAGGAAGCATTTAATTTGGGGTGATTTGAGTCCGCCTAATCGTTTAAACCATGACCGTAGCCAAAATTAGCCTTCGCATCCCTAAATATCCCTGTCACAATATTGTGTTTAAAAGAAAAGGGTGACCAGATCAAACAGTCGTCCCCGAATAGATCAGAGCTTATCATCAGCCAAATATTCATCGTGGTGTGCCTGAACCCATCGTGTCAATATTGAGCTTGTCCGTCGACTTGCCTGGCTGGCATTGTGAACGATCAAGCATTTCGATGCTCATTGTTCCAATGTCAATCAAATATATTTATAGATATGATGTAATGGTTTGGAAGTCAATATGCAATGCATGATATGCAGATTAGCATACAATCGATGCCCTGGTATTTCAAAGAGCAATACAGTATGAGGAAAGGACGTTTTATATTTCTGTTATTGGTAAGTGAAAGTGATACTGGCATTGCTAGGTTTACTGCACCAGGGGTGGATCCAAGAATTCAACTGGGAAACGAAGCCTCCCCC
>BQKZ01000197.1:111789-122724 GCA_036244855.1 Temnopleurus reevesii | reverse complement strand
TATTTTGTCAAAGAACAAAATGAATACTTATTAACGAACGTAGGTACTCAGTCGATTTTATTTTGTAATCAGACAAGAAAAACAACATGACACCGATTCCATGTTATCTTACATTAATGTGCATTGATTTTGAAAAGGAGAGTGCATTATTGTTGCCGAAAATCAATCTCTCGTTTATTCTTTCTTCGAAGCGCAATCTTCTGTTTTTTGTCATGTGTGATGTTATTAAAGTAAATATTTGATAGGAATGTACCATTGCCATCCATAGCTTTTTTTTCAGGGGGTGCCTTTGAATGAATTTCTGACAAAGGGTTGCGTTTACCACCATTTCAACTTTTTCTTCTATAAGGTTTGTACAGCTTAGATTCTGAACGGGTAGCTCACCTTCGTACCCTATACGTATAGACTGCCATGTGTACTTTTTCTACCCTTACAGATAGTAGGTTTGCAAATCATAATAACATAAAGATGATGAAGGAATTGAAGAGATAATTTGTAAATCACACTTACACATGGGCTGTAAATCCTGTTATAACGGAAGCTCTTGGAATGAACATTGCGAGAAGAGAAGTGACAGAGAAAACCTGGAAAAGGATTAGGACAAAACAATTAATGAATGCACAATTATCATTGGGAGTTTTCATTGAAGGGTGTATTGGGTACTCTCTAAAAATAGTTGGATAAGAGATAAATTCATGCTGGGCACCCTATCCAGTAATCATAGAGATATTCTTACACTGAAGCTTGTAATTTTTGTTGGCGAGACATGGCAATTGCGTTAATGATAAGCCCTGTAATGTAAAAAAAAAAAACACTTTTTTTTTTATTTTTTTTTAGTTTTTTAAAAAATGATATCGTATACGTATTCAATCAAAAATTATGGCACACGATGAGGACAGCAATACGAAACAGAATACAACATTTGAAATCCCATTTTGAAATGCGTATATGTCAAATCCAACACGCCGCACTTTTAAAAAGAAAAATGCAAATTGTTTCTTTTTGCTATTTCAGCTGGAACCCTCACGAAAGGTTTTTGGCGTGCTAAAGAACTTTCAATTATTCTATAGTGAATCTAAAAAGGTTCCAATGGGACTATTTGAGGTAATCTACAATCTTTTAGGGAATCTTTAACGGTTCCAAATGGTAGAACAATTTGATATGACCTTTTTAAATGCTTGATGAATTGGACGTTTCTCTTTTTTATTGGAGAGATAGGAGAGGAGGNGGAGGGGTGAGGGGGGGGGGGGGGGGGGGGGGAGGGGGAGGGGGTGATGACTTACCGGGTATATCCCCATGATGAAGGAGAGTTGTATTTTCCTCCTACTTGGTATCTTCCTACATAGAAACCAAAGGGTCTCTAGATACATGCCTACGTTGAACACAGTCAGTGCTATGGCTGTTCCCATCACGCCCAGGAACTTAGGGTTGCCTCCCATCTCTGAAAAAAATGAAACAATATTTTGCTAAAATCATAGTTGACACAATGATTATTCAAATCAAATCAAATTATTCTGTTTCAATTCTTTCAAACATTCGAACATTAATAATATCCAAAGTCATAAATGGTAAAAGTAACAAAAAATGAAGAAAAAAAAAGAGGCCAGCAAAGAAGATTGGCTTGTTCAAAAGCACCGTATAATTTAGTGAGGAAATACAAAAAAGATTATTTTTATATCATATCTATTGACCTCAATTTACCGTTTGTGGTTTTGAGGGACTCTTATTTATGGTATTTGTCATTGTCAGTATCATTCATTCCTGTAGTGTCCATTATCTACATGGGTCCGAAATAAATGATATTTTCCCTTTCAGGAATATCTTCGCGTATTGCGAAAGTCGTCGTTCAAATGAATAAATTCCAAATTCCATATTCATATTTGCTATATATTAATCATGATGACTCACACTCCCAGCAATCATTATCCATTTTGTTGTCTTGTTTGGATGCACAAAATGCATACAATTTAAGCTTTGTTTTCACCTGACCTGTAACACGAATATTTTTGAAGGTTTTCCAGGAATCTATATGAAATGAATACCTATTGAAAATGACAATAATGACAATATTTCCTGTTTACCCATGGATCCCGCTGAACTCGTTTTGTTGTATATGCTGCGATTTATCTATATATGAGCATGGATTTGATTGAAAATTAATATGACTATTTCCTATATACGATTTGAGACAACATTTGTGTTAAAATGTGCAGCTACGGTATGATCTATATAGAGCTATGAATATGCTTCGCTACCTGCAATGTTCTAAAATATAACATTCTCTTCTAAACGAATTCAAAATATTAGACGTGGGTAATAAAATGCCTCATTAACGAATTCTTAAAAGTTTTGTCTCAATATTATAATATTACACACCAGTGATTAACAAAATTATATTGCCTGTTGCCTGGAAAGTACTACATGAGTCCAGAGAGATACGTTGTATTCTGTTTGGGGCGTCCTGGTGTAGTGGTTCTGACTCCCGCCTTATACAATCAAAAGGTCGCAGGTTCTTGTCCCACTTATTGCGTTAATTTTCTTGGGAAAGAAATTTATCCACACTGCATTCAACCCATGAAGATATATAGTCATTGAATGCAGAGATGCGCTAAAAGAAGGTAGTCGTGCTTCATCATAAATGCTATTATTATTATCATTTTTTTTCTCTCATATCTTATTTATACCGTAGACCTCCAGGAATAACAGAGCCATTATGTTAATGGCTCTGCATGGAATGCTCCAACCGTAAATTTATTATTTCAATTATTTATGTTTTTTATTTGTTTCAGATTCATATGTTCTTATTCATACTGATTTTCTTTGTATTTTAAGTTGTGTTTTACTTTACGGGAAATAAAACCAAACCAATTATCAGTATTATTATTGTATTCAATATTTTGCGAAACGTTCTATTGCATGATGGTGAAATATCTATAAAAAGCTAAGTATTTATTTATGCATTTCAAATCATAGAAGAAAATATTTTGCAGTATGGAAATGTTTTTATGATGTACCTGATAGGAGCTCCTGTGTAGTGGGGTCAATAAGTACTGGCCAGCATGCAGGGGGTAAGACTGGAGCAACAGTAGCATTGGTCAGACTTGCATTGTTCATCATCATCGTCGTGTTCGCCGTCGTCATCATCATATCAGTAAAACTGTCCATCCTGGAGAATCTTCTGTTTCAGGATGAATCTGTAAATGCACAGAAACAAAATGAAGTCGCATGTTATACGGCTTTAGAATAATTTGATAAATTTTACCCTTCACTGAGAATCATTCTGTCCGTATCCACGCCATTGGTAAAAATCTATTCAATAGATGATTAAAATTTGCTTTGGATGGTAAAAAAATTAAAAAAAACAACGCTTTTATCAAAGCTAAAGTTGTGTGCAGTCTGTTGCCCAACGTTTTCAAAGTGAATAGTTTCTCTTGGTTGATCTCACTTTTTAGATATAATACCGGTGATTCTACCATCATCAGAATACAAAATATGTATTTGGCTTTCATTAATAGATTTTACGACTCTTAGATTAATTGAAAATGAATAGCACAAATATAACGAACGATTATTTCATAGAAGAAAACCTTTTTAGTACATAACGGTTACCGTATTTGTCAAAGATAATCGTCAATCCAAGAAATCCAGTGGAGCCAAAATAACTGATCTTTCTCGTGAAATTATGCAAGGAGCAATTATGCAAAATGAATTAAGATTGTGTGATGAAGTTATGCGTGTACGATGTCTCCGAATGTGAGCGTTTCATGCCTCAGCTCAAAGTGAGCGATTACTTTGTAGTTGATGAGGACTTGGTAAACAGACCGAGCAAGATGCCAGGAAAAATTATTGATCACAGTTTAGATTCCAGTAGCACATCAATTTATCTCAGTAATGACTTGATCACATGACAAATAAGTTATCCTTGCGCTTTTCTCGTTGCCATATGGATCCTTAATGGACAGAGATGATTATGATTTGAAATGGAGAGAAATAGACTTTCAATTTATTCTCATTTAATCGTTTGTGTACTGATTAGTTACGCGTTCATGACAGAGTAACAGTTTTGATTTTGAAATAAATAGTTCTGAAATGTCATTTCATCTCTCTCTGTGTCAAAAAATGTTTGTTACTTTCTATTTCCTTCATGTTTTTAATATTTGTTTATTTTGTTTTCCTTGTTTCTAAAGCGCCATGAGCACCTTATGGTGGACCTGTGCGCTATATAAGTAGCCACCATTATTATTATTATTATTATTATTATCATTCTGACAAGTGCAAGTAAAATCCATACCAACAGGCAAATAATTTGAAACTTATACAATTTAGATAAATTGTCTGTATATGACGAGCAAATGACTGACAAAAAACTTTTTTTATTTTTACACAGATTCCCTCAAGATTATATGTGGATTGTAGATTCCAGTTCAACAATCCCAACCCCGAAGTCTCTGCCTCTCTTTTTTTTTTTTTCTCTCTCTCTGTAACCTTTCTTTCTGCGATACCTTTTTGCTTTCCTTTTCTGAATTATTTTTTAAAATCATTGTTGTTATGCTTTGTTTTTTTTTGTGCTGATGGTTTTTGCTGAATAAATATCATGACTGAGATCCTTAAGAAGTAAAGTCATATAAGCAAAGAAGTTGACGTTGAATAAAGTTCAAAATTTTGAAATTTTAATCATATCTAAAGTTCCGAAGTTTTATGGAACCACGAAACCTTTTCTTAAGCGTATACATTGACATTTGTAAACACTCTTATATACTTTGAATTTTATTGAAACATGTGCATGCAGGATAGAATGTTGAAAGTACATTATGTAAGTCAGCAGACACCCCCTCCCCCCAAAAAAAGCAGCGAATCTCATTTTAGTACCACAAGAAATAAAATTTAAGGTCTCAGACACTCACACAAATTCATATGATGAATCAAATATATCATGTGAAATATTGCAACACAATATATATATAGACATTGTGATGCACGAAATGAATCCGACAATTCATCAAAGTTGAAGCCACTTTGTACTGTAAAAACTGTATATTTTCAATAGAACAATTCGGGTTTCAAACTAATCTGCATTACTTATGTTACAAGTTACCCTATCCATGCCATCTAGGTCATTTACTTATGCTTTTGATATTCGCATGTACGGCTTGTTCGAGAACTAGATGGAAAATATCTGTTAAGCATGTTAAATGTTCAAACTTTGAAAATGTATTCATTATGAGTTCAAAATTTTCTCTCCAATGTGAACATAACAATTTCATCAAGATTATGATTCTACAATCGGTATTGATACAAACGGAATTTAGGTTTTTCTATAAATGAGAGGGAGAGTTGGTGACATTTTGATGTCCCTAACATTTGTGGTTCTGAGGGCTTGGTGAAGATATGAATATTAAATTATTATGTTAATTTAATTAATGATGCAATATCAAAGTTAAAATCGGCTATTCCATTATTTGTTTGTTCGTCGAAGCCCATTGGATAATGAAAAATATATGGTTTGATATGCAATGGTGTACAAAAATGTCGAGCACTGTCCCCTCGTTTATAGAAACTCCTACAAATCACAATGAGATAAAGTTATGATAATTTGCTTGAATGCTACAAATGATAGTCTCTCACCCATGCTCACCAGTGAATCACAATGCAACCCCTTTAAATCAAAACATAAGAAAAGTCGCGACACCAAGTTCAAACCAAAGTCGAAGATTTACACATTCTGTCAGCGGGCAAGATGAATACTCCAAGTCAAAATAATTTACACCTCTATACGATTCGCACTTATTATTATAAAGAACGGTAAGTAGAACATACTCACACTCAGACCAGTCAAATTTTATATCTCACAAACACATATCGACTTGCATGTAGATAAAATCATCACCTTTATTTAAAATGATAATAACTCTCGATCCATCGGCCATTGATGCCCTCTCTCATGACACGAGGCCTCCTTCAGCTATCACAGTCGTCAAAATAAACACTTACATTAGTTATCCTTAGAACGATAACCACGCTAAATGAGTGAAGTGATTGATCTCTAGCATACACTGTGTAAACGAGCCTAGTGAAGTTGTATGCGATGCTGGAACAGCTTTTGACCGAGCATACTGGGCGTGCGTTCACATCTACGCATGACGGATGAGTGTTCCGGTGCTTGTGAGCTTGAAACACAATGAATTGTATCCATTAGAATTCAAGCAGGGATGCATAATTTAGAAGCTTCTCTATTGATTTGATTGATATATCAATTTATTTATCAACTGATTTATCCTCTTTGATATACAAAATTCATCTTTTCACCATCAAATTGTCAATGTCACTGACCTAACTGAAAGAATTCTTAAAAGCGCAGGAGAATTATCATATTAGAATAGTGTCCTCGCTATATAAATGTTATTTTATGTTATGATTCATTGAGATATCATGTTTCGAGCCCAGTCTTTTTTTAAATTGGGAAACAACTAGAACATTGTATTTTGCAGATGCTTACCAAATCATGAAATATAAGTGGTATGAAGATGAACAATATATTTTTAGATCTAATATGAGACTACATAGTCTTGAAAAGAAATACATTAAACAACTTACTGTAGTTTGGATTTTGTCATGGCAGAACTTTTCCGAAGAAGGAGAAGGCAACCAACTGATACAAGAATGTAAGAGTACTAAAATCTAAAGTAATCCTATACACGCATGCATCTTGGGGGAGTTTTGCGTTGAGAGTCAGGGTTTGAAGTTCAACTTTTAAGATAAATTACTCTGTTTCCATCAGTTTGTTTTCATTTTGTCTGCGAATTCCTTAGAGTATGCGAATGCTGCCAAAACAAATTTGTGTTTGCAGATTTGTATCACTCAATCAAGAAAATAAAACCATGGTTAATCAAACCATGACAAATTCTATGTACAAGAATTTTTTGTAGTAAATTGATACATTCGGGGGAGTTTCAAATATTTCTACCATGGTTATTCACAAATCTAACAATATCAGAGGCGATTCATCAAAAGCTACTTTGTGAATTTCATGGACTTTAGTACTCATGGGCACTCACAATTTTACATTCTAATGATTTTGTCTACAAATCACACTTATATATGCTGCTTTTACATCTTAATGATGTGTTGTGCTAACTTTCCACAGATTGTGAGAAAAATCTCCTGTCAAAATATGGAATTCATTTGCTGAACTTTAAATGCTATTTTATCTTTATTTGATCAAATTGCCACCTCATTAGTTTGATGTACAATTTTAACTTTGCGGATTTATGTTATAATTCTACGAGGTGTGACCTTTTGCATTTTAAAGTATTTTATTGTACGTTTCTATAAGACCCCCGATCGAATAACAAAAGTTCAATTAGGCTTTTAAGCGTGTAAAAATAAATGAATCAATTCAAATCAAATTCAATCAAATGGTGTTTAGTCCACCAAGGATCTCGAAACGGGAGGGGCTGCATTCACGTGGCTTGATGAGCAGGCTCGATTATAAAAATAAATCTTACACAAAACCTCTCGCTTTATTCAAGCTGTTCCGTGCTCATTTACTGTTACAAATACTTCAGAAATTTCTTACATTTAAACCAATTAGTACTAATACATTGCATTATGAATTCATAAGGATGACCATAGTTCCCACATAGGCGCCGCATAAATAGGTAGACATCATTGTCTTCCGCTCCGTCTTGAGCGCAAGCCGAACGTCAGACTACCGTCGATCAGCCCAATAAGTATTTGATTCATTTTTTTTAAATTTTTTTTCAAAAGTATTTCCCCAAGTAAAAATGCTATTTGCACACATTTACTGGCACACTGGAGGTCTTTAAAGGATAGCAATGGATAGGCCTAGATAGAAAAAAGGGTCGCGGGCTATAGGAACAGGGCTATAGGAACAAATTAAGGGATTGTTTACGAACCGATGTGGAAGAATATACAAATCATTTATCACTGTCAATCGGTCGTCTTCGATCGTTTGTTTCTAATGTAATTTTCATAGATGGTTGACGAGGCCTTGTCGCCTGCATGGTGGGATTCGCGCGACTAAATCGAAAATTGGCGGGATTTTTCACGCTCATTGCTGGGAGGGGATATGGGGCACAGATATACGCGCCTCATTTTTGGCAATCCAAACAAGCAAAGTTCTTGCTCGTGTAAGATATGAATAGATTGAATGGTTATTTTCAAGCTTGGTTAATGTATTTGTAAACAAAAATACGATCGCGCCAAAATTGTTTGAAAAGTGAATGTATTCACTTTCTCGAATAACTCGCATCCCCTACCAGCTTATGATCAGCTTGCCCCCGTTATTCGTATTTCAAACGTGATTTTTTTCGGGAAAGATTTGACCCCCTCCCGGGAAAAGGCCCAGGATACACCACCGTACGCCTGGAATAGTTTATGACTTCTGGTCATTTTTATGACAATGGACTCCCAAGTTGAAATGACAGTCATTAGCAGATTAGGCTCTCTTGTCAATATTGCGATACAAGTCTGCTGCAACGTCAGAATTTTACAACATGCTGGTTATAAGCAAACCTGTTTTTTTATCTTGAATTTATGCGGGTGTGTGTGTGTGGTGGTGGTGGGGGGGGGGGGCAAGTTGAGTGCGAGCTTGGAACCGTTTTCTTTCGAATTATTATTTAAGTTTGTTCGCATTTTAAATGAATGAGGACAACTTGACTGACTGCTGATTGGTTGAAAGTTCTAAGACTAAAATACTGTCACCGGATGTCTCCTGAATGAATTGTTCTGTCGGAGAGTTCACGCATATCTTGTCCTTTTAGTCCATTCCTGGCAAACCAACCATTTTTAAGATAGGTGGTTTACTTCAAATCAAGACAATTTTTACAATTTTACGACTTCCGTTACCGAGGTGTGAAGTCTTTGATATTTCAAAATGTTTGTCTTCTTTATTGTGCAATGATGAATTTACCAGTCAGTAATTATTAATCCTTCATAGTTTCTTTTATTCGATAAATAAATTGCAAAAATACGGGTAACTGTTTCCGTATGCAATTAAACTGACAGACTACCTCATAGATATTATTTTCAACGGGCACCAACCTGCATTATTATGAATTGTCAAAATGTGAACTTTGGGGAAAAAAATCATAAATTGCAGAAATGCTGGCATTTTGGGTCTAGAGCAAATGTAATCGTTGTCTGAATCTATAATCATTCCACTAAAATACTGTTCATGGCACTCGCTTTTGTCATGTGCCATTTGATTCTCGTTTACACACAAATTAGTTTCCATCAACAGATCAAAGCCAATTAATTAACTTATATAATTCGGGTGATTCATGTTTTAGCTACAGGTTTAGAATTATGAAGAGTGATAAGGCTGAATCAGCTTAAACACTGGATCTGCCCCAGAAAAATCTTGCTATGATTAAAAGCAAAAAAAAAATCAGACGAACAAATAATATCGAATATTGAATATTTCGATGGTAATGATTGAACGGTGATTTGCATGATTTACTGGATAGCATAACACGTGACTTCCTTTCACTCAGTAAACTTAGTATATGATTTATCGTTTTTAATAATTCGCATTACTCCTTGAATGATTATTCAAAAGAAAAGGTTGAATCAATAATTGTTGTGTATAATCGACGAAATAAAACGTGTTGTTTTTTTGCTTTAGAAAAGTGAGGATTTTAAAACAATAAGATCTAATAAACTGCGCGCTGAAAAGCAATTACAAGACACATCGTTGCCAATTGGCATGGCAAACAATTGTTGAGTTATATTCATAACTTTCTTATTTGTTGTCTTATATGATCTGTTCGTCTGATTTTTCTGCTTTTAATCAATACAAGATTTTGCTTGGGCATACCAAGTCTTTAATTTATTTCAACTTTCTGTAAAGTTAGTCATTGTCGTCAAGTGCACTTATATCAACTTCATTTCATAGATATCTTTTCAATCAAATTTTGTGTATGAAAAAATAACTTCCTTCATAAAGTCATCAAAGTATTTTTATGAATGGATAAAACAACAATATGCAAAAATAGTAATTATATAACTGTAGTCACTTTAGTGGTGCTTTTCCAAAACGTGATTTTAATTGACTTAAATGCAATTAGCGCAGAACAGAGAAAATTCAAAACAAGTGGTTGATATGGGAGGATGTCATATTACGGTATACGACCGTTTACATTTTAACACGCATGGTAAAATGAAACTTAAAGAAATATTATTTACTTTTGTAACCGTGCACACGAATAAAAAAGGCGAAACTCTGCACTTAAGTAATGCGACACTGGGATCAACTCCTTATACATGTTATAAAGAGTTACAGGGTGACTGTGAGATAAACATGGGATAAAAATATTTTTTTCGGGAATGACCTTGTATGCTCATTATGCTCATTATTTTGTATTTGAAATCAAAATTAGCTTACGTAACTAATTTTCATTATTCGCACGTTTTATTACGACCCACAGGCCATTGACATAGTTCATATTTAAAAATACCTAACTCTGTTGAATGATCTCAGGAGGCAAAAAAAATCACATTGGTCTTATGTGTATCCGGTTTAAAACTTGTAATCGTGTCTTTTTTCTGGATGGGGTTATAAGGGTATCTTGACAACATCATGATGGAATGCATTATCTCAATTTTGTATATCAACACCCACCATACCCCTGAGCAACCAGTTCAAGATCAAACCTTTTTTCTGTTGTTGCTGTGAGTTAGAAATGTAAGATTGGACACGATCATCACTTAATGGGGTAGGCTGAGTAACACTCTTATCTTCTTAGTGTAACCGGGGAGCGCATCCTTGCAACACCATACCACTAACCAACTTATGATTTGGAGAGCGGCTAAAATGAATATGTTCAAATAATAATCAATTCAATAATCAGTTCAAATAATCAAGTACGTAGGCTGTATAGGCGGTAGTAGTGGTGATGATAGTGGTGGTGGTGG
>BQKZ01000197.1:99610-110363 GCA_036244855.1 Temnopleurus reevesii | reverse complement strand
CTCTCTCTCTCTCTCTTTCATTCCCTTATTTCTTGTTCAAACTTCCTTTCTACGTTTATTCCCCATATCTTTTCATTTTTGTTCGTCATTTCACCATCCTCCTGTTTCACTCTTCTATCTTACCCTCCTCTTTTTCTCTTTCTTCCTGTCCCTTTGATTGTCTGATTATCATTCTCTCTTTGAAAATCATCATTCCAACACCCTCCCTCTTCTTTCTCTCTCTCTCTCTCTCTCTCTCTCTCTCTTTTTCTTCTTCTTCTTTTCCGTTTTCCTCTCTAGCATGCCCCTCTCTCATCTGTTATCTCTTTTATTTTACTTGCTCATTTTCCGTTATTCATTCTCTCTTTCCACTTTATCTTCTATTTGTTTTTAATTTCAATTATATTTTTGACGATTTTTTGTTTTGCTATCTTTCGACCATCCATCCTCTTTCTTCATTTTGGTTTGCGGAAATGTCAATACAATAGAAATTTCAATACAATTAACATTTCATGAGTTTGAAAGATACATGTCCCCTCTGCTTTTCTGTCACGCAAGGGTTTGTGTAACATTTTCTTTCCTTTCAATGTGGCAATTACCTTTTATGATTTTCATCGAAATGATCTGGGAAAAGCAGTTGAAACTTTCCGGCGCCTACAAAATTGTCTTTCTCTGACATGTATACCTACCTTACGAACAACAAGAGATGTTGCGTCTCTTCCAATAAAAACCTAAGGTTTCGCTAAACTGTCATCACTGACTAATTTATCACACAACAGTTTATGAAACGTCCCTAAAACAACAAAAATAAAACATTATTGCGGGTTGATAAACATTGCTACAATGACCAACACGCGCTGACTGTTTAGATAGGCCTTATATTTGAACATAATATGGCGATGATACTTTGTATTAGGGATGTCTGCCTTCATTATACCCCAATGACTAATGGACAAAAGTAAACAAATGTTTTGATAGCAGGGTGACATTCTATTGACTATTGTATGCAGGAGATGGACGGCGAAAGATGTGTTGCCATGGGTTACTGATGGAATGTTTGTTTGTCCGTTCGTCTGTGTACTCGGTATGTACGTGTTCGGGGCCATGGCAGGTGAAAGTAATGCTCGTCACGTCACCAACTCATCAATGATATCGAAATGTGCATGAAACAGTGATTTATGTGCTTCATCCCGATATATAAGAAGGCGTCAAAGTTACTTCGGGCGAAAAAAAACTTCATTTAGCACAGGATAACTAATAATGCAAATATATGTGCACGTTCCTTGCCAACGTGTATAATACCCGAAGACCGTCGCATAGAAGAATAAGAATTCGACCCCGAGTCAAAAGGAAGTCAAAAGGAGTATAGATTGTCAATGGTTTGAAACGGATTTTTCTCTTATATACCCGGTGGAAATATGATAACGTATCGCTATCATATTTTAAAATTGTTTTTTCTTCTACTTTTGTTCCTTCTTTTTAATCAGACAAGTTTTATTTGTCAACTTGTCTAAATCAAACGAGAATGAGTTTATTTTCAAATCCGGTCTTAGGCCGGTCAAAATGTATGCAGTGTGCATACACCCGCTTTAATCGAACTACAATACTCATTGGAATCCAGTTTGTATACACTACTTGTTGATATGCCGGGCACGCCTTGAGCAAGGTTTTAGGTTGTCAAGAACAATCTGAGTGTCTAAAGAACTATAGACCTGTCTATTATATTTGGTCGTTAATTATCATTTCTGCAAATATTCGACGATGTCAGTTCGCAGAATGATCGATGGCTGCAAGTACCGTACCGGCGCGCATAACATCCACACGACATACAGACAAGATCATACGGTAAGGTAAAAAGGTGAATGATCATGATGATGGGGATTTGCCTTTCATTTTGTTATACATATTTCCTTATCTCTAGTCTTTTTTGTATCGCTGGTCAACATGAAATTACCCATAAAGTCACATCGTGATATCAACCCTAACATAAACAAAGTTGATAAGAAACATTTGGAATTATAACACATAAAGGATTTTTTTCTTCGGGGCCCGTTGGTGCTAATTCGATTGATATTGCGAATACTCTCCAAATTCTAGCGATTAAAAAATATCTCTATATTTCAAATATCATATCAAAAATCTTTTTTTTTTTTCAATTAATCTTTTCACTAGATTAACATGTTTAAATCAATTTAGAATGTTTTAATAAGTATTAATCCAGGAGGATGATTGCTTTTTAATTCATGCTGTTGATTAGAATTAAACTTAATCCAAGTTCAGATTAAAACGTCAATCTAGATGTATTAGAAAATAATAATCAATTTCACTTAATTTAAGAATGTTTGTTTAGTTCATAAATTAAACATTTTTAGTCATTTTTTTTTTAGATTTCTCCTCCAGGGCAATGGATAAAGATTACTTTTCAATATCTCGAATTAAGAGAGTATAGGTCTACGTCTTATTCGAAAATATGTAAATATGACTCGTCGACATATAGTTAAGGTTTACACATTTCTTGGTCAACTATAAACTATTTCCGATTCGCGTTGAATGCTCGACAAGCGTTCGTAATCATGGTGAAATTAAACAGAAAAATGATATTGTAAGATATGTTTGATGAATTATGAAGTTAGCATGGAAACAAAATTGATAAATTCCAAATTGACATCACATGAAAGATAGATTTGCACAATAAAACTTGAACTCTTTTGAAGGAAAGGGAAATTCATACTTCAAGTGGCAAATTTATACCATTAATGATCATGATATAGATAAAATATGAAATAACTGCATAATCGATAATCATGCATATCAAGTTTAGGGTTTAGGTACTTAGCGCGTTACTTTCCCTGTAGACAGGCAAAATGAAACTGATTTATAGAAATCTAAAGTTAAAAAAAGTTCATGGGTATTGAATAACAGTTAATTATCTTAATTCACAAAGTCCATCGTACACATATATGTATATAAATACATATATTTATATACATATGCGTTCTACATTTTACTCATTTCTTTGTATATAAATGTATGTATATACAAATATTTAAAAAATAGAATAGTATATTCTTTAAAAAAAAACTCTACTTACCGCCAGCTAATTAGATCTGAATGAGTAAGAGAGAGTGTTTTTCTCCGTGCAATGCTATACGGTTCTGTGAGAGGATGACGAGACACTTTCACGGTGGTGCGGTGAGAGAGGTCTAAGCTTCGATCAACTCCTCCCAGGGCTCTTCCTATATGGAGGTAGAAATTTCAACTCGCTCCACAAAATATTCAAATATGCTGTCGAACTGATCCCTAATTCAAATATGAGAACAATTTGCTAGTGTGCACACTTTTCAACATGTGGTTCGTCGCCATTCACACCAACGACGTTAATATGTGCTCGCTGTCAACAAAATAAATATATGCACAAAGACGTTCAGCTCCATTCGATTCCTACATTGCTCGAGCTGGATGGGATGGTGTCTTGATAAAAGATACGAGTAATAGCATCACTGATACTGATTAAGTTTACGGAGGTAGCTGTGACTGGCTGTTATCCCCTCATCCAACCACCAACCACAGACAGAGGAAGATCATTTGTGAGCAGACGACACGGACGTTGGCGCAAGCTGAAGGCTTCCTCATGAATATGCAAATTATCCTGAGTGCGGTTGAAAGGTTACTGGGCGAAAGTTTGTGTGAGTGGAGTCGCCAACGAAACTTGATGCGCACAAAGAGGGCAAACAGTGAATGGCGCAGGTCGATTGTAGAGGCTTGTGTTACCTAAATACGCCGCCGGTGGTGTTTCTGAAACCATCGAAATGTCAAAATAGTGGTGTTGAATGACATCTTAGCTGGTATATTTCACAGTTGATATTATAAGTGTCCATTTCAATAATCAACCAAGAACTGCTCACTAAAGACTGCACTACTCCAAAACTGGTGTATTTCGATTTTGACACATACCTGTTGAATGTTTGGGAACAATGATTATTGTAACTCTATGACCACTCTTTTGAGAATATTCGATAAGCAAATTATTCATTCAATTTTTCACGATTGAGCAACTTCCAAAGTCCCTCTAAATTTTATTATGTCGCAAAGTACAAATTGGGCGCTCTTTTTGATACCGGTATACAGCATAACCTCACGATGAAGTCATAAAACTTGCTTTGCATATACCCAACAACATTTTACCACTTCTACGAGAGGTTATGGGCGCATAAATTATGACGTGGTCCCTCAGAAATGTTTACCCAACTCGGGGCTAAATGTAAACATCAAACTCTCCTAAAGTAGTGATACGCTGAGGGTAAAACTGCACCCCGCCGCAAACAAAGCATACAGGTTGTCCCTTAGTGCACTTCTGCAAAGAGGTGTATAGAGGATACTCGTTCTTCCAATTTCCTAGCTCTTTTGGTTGTTTTCCGTACTGTGAAATTCCAGCTGATGAATATTTGTTGGTTCATAAACAATAATTAGATATAAATCCTACGGTTGATGAACTGAAATGGTTTTTATATTTTCCTGGTTTTGTTTCTAATCGTTTAGATTCATCTCGTAGCAGATTTCATATGAGAATATAGACACACAGGAACGCTTTTAACTCTGATAAATATTAAATCAACAAATAAAGTTTGCATTAAGGCTCCATATTTCTCTTTCTTAGAAGAAATCGAAATCAAATTTTTAAAGTATTTGATAAGTTAGGTCCTTAATAAGTTACTATAGGGGTCGGTGAGCTTTTAGGTTTAGATGCGGGAATTTAAAAGCAAATCTTTACATTTTCCGATCTTAAAAATTTGTATTAAATGGTTAAAATATAAAAACAAGGATTATATATGCATGAAATGTATTGTCATCTCAAAGATGCATAAGTTAATGGTTATTGTAATGTGTTTCTTTTTCTTTCAATATATTGAATGGCGCGTTCTATTTTCCTTTATCAACCTATATCGTGTGTATCAATACAAACTTTTCACTTTTAGACGTATATAAAATATGCAAATCAAATTATTAGCAATGTTTTTTTACGTCAATCAATGCTCCAAATTTTGATCTATCAGATGCCACTTTTAATTATTTTTAGTCATTCTTGAGTGAAGCACCAACTGTGTAGGTTCAGGGTATGACAATACATTGCGCCAAAATGAGCAATCATTAACTGCCCCCATGAAGAAAATTCACGAAGTAAAGGTTAAAGATGATGTTACGGCTATAACATTCATTAATAGAATTGTTAACTCTCATCAATGATTAATGATAAAACTTCAAAGAAAATCTGAAAAATGATAATAAAATCACCATAATGAATAAGAGAATGTTCTGTGGAGAAGATCAAGTGTTCTGAAGAATTGTTTGAAACCGTCTTATGTCCAATCTCGGCGCAAGGCATATTTGACACCCTGGATAAAAACAGTTGCCTATTTGCATAAGCATGAATGAAAATTGATTTTGTAATAGGTACTTGACAAATATGATTTCATCCCAGTTCATGTCATTTCATCTTTTATTTTTTATTTATCTCATTTTCAACAAAGTGCAAATCAATTCAGTATAACAATCTGAAAATAAATGCAATACACAGAATTTAAGATAATACGAATTATTTTTTTCTCTAAATGTCGACTTTTAAAGTTATACAGAAGTGTATTCTTAGTAATGAGTACTTATTTTTTTAAAATCTGTTGGTAATATATATTTTGAAATGCAAGTTTACAGAAGTTTCAAATGTGTAAAGTTTGTATTGATACATTCGTTATTGACCATTGGCACACTTGATCACTTCTTTCAACATAAACAGTGGACAGGGTCAAAATTTTGATAAATTGACAAAATTATTAATTCACATCAACAGAAATTGTACGCTCATTGGCGACATCGGTTCATTGTTAGCATATCAAGGGCAGTGAAAGAAGATTGATATCATAAGAAAAGTGAGTCAAAATCATCATGATGAGGAGGCGCAAGTCCCTATTTTGATTTTGCAATAATCTTTGGCGACACCGCTTCTCTCTTATCTCACTAATCCGTGTTTTGTCTGTTTACCTACACCATTATTATCCCGTCATAAAACGTGCCTCATCATCACTATCACAGAGAATAGACACCTCTTTTATTTACTCTCTGACAATAGTTATATTGAAGGCTGACGAGTATCTTATTACAATCCGTTATTGACACATCCCCAATTAATTGGTGTGTGATGAGCAGTCCTTTTCTTCGATTGGTGTTTGTAAGTTTGATAAGAAAGGGATGACTTGGATTTGAAGATAATCAGGATTATTTTGTTGCCAGGACATTTCATTCCACTATATTTTTATATCCTCTTCTGACATGCGAATATATCAAATCAAAATTCATTCAGTCCGTAGAGAGAAAGGAAGATAGAAATAAATATGATTTGTATTATGACAATGATGATAATTATCATTATTATTACAATAAATTATTAGTATCATTTTTATCAATATTATCATTGTTATCATTATTATTGTTGTTACTATTTTCATTTGGCTGTTATCACAATCTCTTCATTTCAATCATCATGAAATATACATTTGGTGGTTCCTATCTTGTATAGGGGGAAAGGGGGGGGGGGCAGAGAGGAGAAAATTTGAAATTCTCTGTTAAAAAATGTTAATTTCGAATATTCGAATATTAACGACTATCGGAAATAATCAAAATCTCTGTTTTCCAAAGAAGAAAATATTGAAGTGATTAACCTTTCACCTTATTTCTTATGGTTTTGAATAAGATCTTCAGTTGCACCTCTGGATTAATTGGCATTTTAGTACTACCTGATTAGTATGATGTGTTTCTACAAATCAACTGTTTTATGAGAGTACACGTGTGGACTGTTTGAAGGAAGGTTCATTTGGTGAAGTACCCGCATTCCTACAAAAAAAAATCCATTAATTCGTAAGGAGACATTTCTTCTTTTTTCCAAAAAAGATCTTACAAACCATTTTTTTTCTTGTAGCCAATCATCAATTTCATCTCTGTTCAAATGGGAGTATTCACAGAAGACATCGAATTTCCTCCGGCTCGTTTATAAAGAATAGGAGGGTTTACTGATAGATGCACATTTTATGCGTTCTCTGTACTCTGTAGTTGTTCTTGACAACCCGAAAGCTTGCGTTGGTCTTGCCCCCCCCCCCCCAAAAAAAACATATCAACAAGTAATGTATGGAAACTGGGGCCAATCGCACGCAATGGTGGTCCTCATGAACAGATATCTTAACCTCTTGTGTCGCCCTCTTAACATAGATACAAACGTTGATACATATATGTTGAGATGATTGCACAGGGCGTTAAAACGTCTTGGCAAATGAGGATAGCTTAAATCATTTTGAGTAATTGGCCCCTGGGCTCCAAGTATTTAATTTCTTAAGGAGTTATCACACTTGGACAAAGTATTTCTCTCAAACGTCAGCATACGCTGAACGTGTGTTGAACTTTCTGGAAATTTGCATTCGGTATATGAGTACGCTAAAATACGCTGTCACACGTCGTCATACGTCGGGTAAGTCGGAAAATTTTGAGCATGCTAATTTTTTTTCTTGTCGACATATGCCGACGTACGGCTCACAATTCGACGGTGTTTTCACGAAGTGACGGGAGCAAAAGGGTAATGTTACTTGAAGTCAAATAAATCCCGACATCGCGCCAATTCAAGGGGCATCATATCGAACGGCTTAATTCAATAGAAAGACACGTTTCGATGGATTTGGTACACGTTTCGTGTACAAGCTGGTCACATCCTGGGTTTAAGAGGGTAAAGCCACCAGGAGTTGCGTTACATGAAACTCTTCGTATTGAGGTACACACAACTCTACGGACGACTTGAAAACCTTTCTTACACTCAATGATCACAATGATAACCCTACACTCTAGTATACAATGATGAAATGGCCTAAATTAGAACTTTTAACAAGAATAGTGCATCTTATAATGAGAGTTGGGAACATTGGCAACAAAAACGAGTGTTTAAATTTATTTAAAAAAAGACAAATATATGGATTTATTCCCAAGTTTAAGACTTAATTTCTAAAAACTTTCAGAGATTGTAAACTGGGGCCATTCCATTGGTCTTAGAAAAAGACAAAAATTTAAAACGTTGTAATTCAAAGTGCATGGCTGAGTAACTGTTGGTACTTGAGAAAGTGTCACCAGTCGTTCGTAGAGTCATGGTACTTCTAAGAAAAAATTAAATTATAACACTGAGCGGTGTTTCACTAAGTTACGAAACGGTTTAAGAAAGACTTGTATCAGTTCTTGCGCTTAATACTTGCACGCTGATATATCATTTAGCACAATAACTGATACCAGTCGTTCTTAAAATCTATCGCATCTTGGTGAAACCCCGTCCAGTCTTCAATTCGTGGGTACGNGTAATAATAACTTTATGTTATGCAGGGCCCGCTGGAAGAGCAGCTACCGTACAGCTGAATGTGGCTACCCTGGGTAAATAAGACATTATTATTTATTAATTATTATTATTAAAAGTTGTTCTTGACAACCCAAAAGTTTGCGTTAGTCTTGTCCCCCATAGCAACAAGTAATATATGGAAACTTCAAAGCCAATTGCCCACAATAATGGTCGTCCTCATGAACAGATATCTTAACTTCTTGTGTCGCCCTCTTAACATAGATACGAACGTTGATACATCTATGTTTAGTGGATTGCACAGGGCGTTAAAACGTCTTGGCAAGGAGAGGATAACTGAGATAATTCTGAGTAATTGGCTACTGGGCTCCAAGTATTTCAGTTATATTGTTATAAACTGATTGAAAGTAATACCACGAAGCTCTACTTTCGTTGGTAAGAAATGCGCATCTCACTTGGACAAAGCATGACAAATTTCTCTTAAACGTCAGCATACGCTGAACTTGTCTTAAACTCTCTCGAAATTTGCATTCGGTATATGAGTTCGCTGAAATACGCATCATACGTCGTCATACGTCGAGTATGTCGGAAAATTGACATATGCTGACATACGGCTCACAATTATTGTCCTGCATTGGTTATAGGAACGTAACGCGGTCGTCGGTACACGTTTACAAACGCTAATCGTACGTCAAAATACATCGATTATATTTTTAGATTTTCCCAAAACGTATTCATAGCGTATGAGCCACATGCGTTTAAGAACCCCTTTAAAAACGTTATGCATACGCCCAAAACGTTATGAATGCACTATCTATACGTCGAAAGATCAGCGTATACCGACGTTTTGGATATATTTGCATACGTTGGTCATACGCTGACTAAAACGTTAGGTTTCATGCATTTTGACGCACGAGTAACTTACGAGTAACGTTTGTGAATGGTTGCCGAAGACGGCGTAACTTTCACATAACTTACATGTATGCTTGGCGTTTGAGCCATACGTCGGGCACACGTCGAAAACTTTCCTGTTTGCGAAAATGAATCAACTAAACCATCGCCTTGCATGACATAGCTTCCAACGAATGCAAATTGTGTTTCAACGTATGCATAACGTATCTACAACGCATTCGAGGTATTTTTCCAAATCCCTCATACGTCGGACATTCAATTCAATTTTCAATTCAACTTTATTTCACCATAGCAATAAAAACAGAACAAAGCAGAAAAATATTACATAAACAATACAACGGTACAATGTAAAAATAAAATTGCATGGTAGGTAAAAACATACGTTTAAAGCCCATGTATAGTTTTGGTAAAGATTAATAAAATGTGAATTTTGGGGATATATACCATGACATATAGTTTCTATACACATTTCAAGATCATAGCATATTTTTCTACGAGCGAATTCTTTTGAAANTGCATGCAAGTCATCCTTTCCTTCTACCTCACCTTTTCCTCTATTCCTCATCCTCTTTTACTTACTACTTTTTTTTTAATTCTCAACCCCTATCTCTTCATCCTATCCTTCTTATCGTTCCTCTATTCCCAGTGTTTTGCATTTTCTATAACGCCAAATATGGATGTGTTTACATGTGTCTTGATTTCAATTCTGATCACTCAGGCGACTGTGTCAAAGTGCTTAAGTCATAAACATCTCCAATCAAATATGTGTTTTAGTAAATAATGACTTTTGGATATGAACTTTGAAATCTGATTTCTATTTTGATTTATTTACATTACCATTGTTAGCAAGATGAGCATCTGTGACTTGAGTGACAAAATGACCTATTTAAAGGGGAATTACACCCAGACAATAATATATGGTCAGTAAATGAAGAAAAATCAGATGAACAAACTTTGAAAATTTGAGCAAAATCGAATAATCCGTTCAAAAGTTATGAATTTTCAAAGTTGTCATTTCCATCTGTGCTGGGCATCCTTGAATTGGCATGCGTATAGCTAATTAGCATAATCTGTGATGTCATACATGGAGAACTCTTCATTCACTTTGTATATAAATTAATTGAAAATGGATCTATATCACATTTAAAATGAGGAATCAACACCGTTCTTTCTGGAAAGCTTTCAGAATTGATGAGGCTATAATATGTGTAACCGAAGAAACAAAATTGTGTCTACTTTTCTGGAAAAAGAGGAAAATGTGAAATTTTGTGTACAAAGTGAATGGAGAGTTCTCAATGTTGGCAGCCACTTTTTGCCTGTACGTTTGCCAATTTAAGGAGCCCATGAGGGGTGTAAATCAAAACTTTGAAAATTCATAACTTTTGAATGGATTATCCGATTTTGCTCAAATTTTCACAGTTTGTTCATCTTATTTTTCTTCATTTAATGAGAGCAATTTAATGTCTGAGTGTAGTTCCCCTTTAA
>BQKZ01000197.1:69313-98271 GCA_036244855.1 Temnopleurus reevesii | reverse complement strand
ATCACCATAATCACCATCATCATCATCATCATCATCATCATCATCATCATCATCATCATCAACATCATCACCGTTACCAAAATCATCACCATCATCATCGTAATATCTATTGTGTTCATTTCCTTGTACGGAGCGGCTCCATGTCTGCCATGTATGTTATATGTGTTGGACAAGAGATGGTGCTATTTTAAATGCGGACTCAGAAAACATTAACGAATAATTCTGGTTGGCTGATGCACCTGAGAATGTTTCTCAAATTATGGAAGACTCGAATTTCCTATCGACAATGACAAAGTGCTCAAGAACAAATGATTTATAAACTTCTGAAACAGAATGTCTGAGAAGTTCAATACATGAATGATGTACATAGTGCGAGGTAATTGGGAGACTTATCTAATCCCATTCTTTCATTGACACACGAGGTAAGTAATAAGTCAAAATGTACATTTTTACAAATATTATACAATCTTTATTCTTAAATGATAATTGTCAAATGATACAAAATATTGACAGAATATATACACAGTATATATTTTATAACAACTCCATTGTACAGCAGTACTAATAATACATTGGTAAAATAAGCAAGACATATAAACCTAGAAAAGAATCAGATAATTGCATATTTACGTACTCTTAGAGATGTCTTTACATTTTATTCAACAAGTAATATGTTTTCTTTTACAAATAAGATGGGATTTTATGCAAAACATTATTCTCTAATTTTTACTATTTTGGTTATTACTATTCTTCCTTCATGTACTAAGAGCCCTCAAGGATTCCGATAAAAACCTATACGGTTATCAGAAGAAAAGGAAAATAATGGTTCTCAAAATGTATTTTAAATCATCTCTGTGCATTTTTGTTCACTTATTAGGTATAGTCTATGCTCCCATAGAGACAGTAAAAAACACGGTCAGCTAATTTTGTTCGTGTTCTTCCTATTCACTCATTTTCATTTCAGTTGTTTTGTTTTTCCTCTTTTATGCTTTTCATTAATTTTCCTTCTAAAATTCACATTTCCATTTTCTAAACATTTTATTTATTCTGTCGTGACAAGTTTTCATACAACACTCTACACAGTTATATAGCCTTTCTGGCTCCGGCATACGCACGATATACTATATTACATAGTGCTGTATTTACACATTGTTTAATTAACCTTGGTTGGTAGTTTTTAGGATAAGATATAAGTCGATGAATAGAAGACACAATAAGAAATGATACTGATTGAAAATACAAACACTTTCATGTTTACAAGTCAGGCCTCTTGAGTCATCTTTAGTAAAGTTTTAGTAGTTCCTTTGCTTATAACATTTACATTCTCAAACATTCTAACTAAAATGTATATATGTACTTTTTTTACACGAATAACATAATGAACGGAACATAATTAGCAAACGCCCATTTTTTTTTAAAAGGGAAGATGCATTTTCCGTCCATTGAATTAAAAAAACATTTCTGTACTAAAAGAAAGCCTCATAGAGTCAACGAGATGTACTCATAAATTGCCGAACAGAACAATACTTATTATTTGGCAATTTAATGACAAATGAATGATAGTAGGTTGAATGAATGGAGATGTGAATTTTTAAACTAAATAAACTGTTCTAGTGAAGGGAATATGCTACAAATGGAATATTTTCTACAACTTATATATATCTGAACTACCATAAACATAATGAAACATAATGAATACTGAAATGTCAACATTTCTAGTACTAAATATTTACAAGGGATATGCACTTACAATTGTCAAATACCAATGAGACACAAATACAATTGAGATTGTAAGACAAATTGATAATAAATAAATTTTTTTGACTATTACCATTGTGTACTTTTGCAATGAAGCAAATAATTCGGAATTATTCAATCGTAATGTCAGGCAAACGATGTTGAAGATGAAATAAGAACTGATTGATATATAATTCTCAGAGGTTCATTTCTATCGTTAGACGTGAATTGTTCTGTCATTTACACAGTTCAGTCATTTTCTGATCAGAGCTAAAGTTTTTCGTCCATACTGCCATCGATGTCAGCTTGAACCTCCCCGTCGACCAACACAGCGTCATCCTTATCAACTTCATCTCTTCGTGCTCCATCTTCTTCCACCTTGAACGACTGCATTGACATCTCGCCATCGACCTCGCTAACATCCACACCTTCGTTGACAAAAGACCCGCTGTTGTTGTTGTTGTTATAACTGACACCATTGCCGTTCATCTTCGGTTTGGAGTCCGGGTAGTCAAGATTGCGATATTGATGGTTGATATCGTCGAGTTTCTCAGGGTCTCGCTTGCTGCTGAGATGGTGATCGGGATGGTCTTTGCCAGAGGGCTGCTGGCCGATGCGCTTGCGGAAGAAGAAACGGGCGAAGACGATGAATATCAGCATTTCCGCGACGGTAAGAAGATCGCAGTAATCTGAGAGTAGAAAAAATGAGAAGAGTGAAGTTAATTGCCGGTATTCCTGTTTTTTAATTTGATGAGACAATAAAAAATGAAATACCAGGAGGGCGTTTCATGAAGCTCGTCGTCAGTGACAAGCAGTCATTTTCCGACAGGTAGCATAGCTACAGTCAGCAACAGTGCTTTTCATCCGCTAAAAGTCAAGAATTTCATTGGTATTGTCGGCGCTGACTAACTGTCGCTAGCGACAAGCTTCATGAAACGCCCTTCAGAAGGGACAAAAGAGAGATCTAAATATTAAAGGTTATAGACCTATAAACATGATAAAATTATCCATTCTTATTCTGACAGTTGTTCGACTATTGCCCTTAATTTTCAGAAGGTGATTGATTATCTATAAAACGTTGTCTCGTAGTTTGATATGATATGATAACTTTAATATGAAAAATCTCATCCCGGGTTTCTCTTTTCAACTTTAGCCAAACGAAAGTGAATATGAACAATATATTTAATAATAATTGAATGCCTAATGTATTAAGTGCCTTATGTTCAGGGCCTTCAATTATCGATAGATATCGTCACAAAACTATTCAAATAAAGTTTTCAGTCTTTGTATTCATTTTTTCAACTTTTCGGGGGGAAGCGGGAGGGGTGTCATATTAATATGGTTTCATATTCGAAATGGCAGAAAAGTCATCTTTCATTCAATCATTAGTAGTTTGGAGATTTAAAAAAAAGTGGGACACTCGCACAATCATACACACGAATATAATTTGGTGACTTACAGTATCCCCTGGTCAATGAACCCATCGGGTAGGTGCAGGGGACGACCTCAGTGAGCACGAAAGCCCCGACGATGACGAGTTGTGATGTGATGAGCACGAGGACGAGTTGGACTAGGAAGAATTTAGACTGGACATTGTACCCTGCGAGGGGGCCTTTGGAGATCCGCATGAGAATGATCACACCGTAGAGGGCGAGGAAAGTCGAGCAGAGTGCGATCAGAGAGAGCCATACGTATGCACTGTCAGCCGTGAACTAGAACGAAAAAAATAGGGAAAAATAAAGAAGGCTTGGATGAATGATACATAGAGAAGTCGCTGAAGGTAAGTAAATAGATGCATACAATGATAGCAAATTAAAAAAAAAATACTCAGTATGATTTTGACTCAGAGGAGCACGTAGAGTTAAAGGAGGGGATGAGGTATACGAGAAGGGAGGAAGAGGAGGAGGAAGAGAAAGAGGAGAAGGAGAAGGAGAATGTGAAGGAGGAGTAGAAGAAGAGTCATGAGAAAGGGGAGGAGGAGGAGGAGAAGAAGGAGGAGGAGAATGGTGCAAGATGCAGCTCCCAAGCCACTCGCCAGCAAGGGTCCGCTTTAGACCCCAACAAAATTAAATGCGTTTGAAATTGTGAAAAAAAATCTTTTTTAAGCTTTTTAGACGGCCGGTGGTCCAAACGGGTTCGGCTTTATCCAAGTTTACACTCTTTTGCAGAAATCCTAGCTATGGGCATTGGAGGATAACGATTATAGTAATCGTGTTAATGATACGAACAACATTAATTACAGTCACATTTAATACAACATTTCTACAACAGTTTCGAATAGGGAGTGGTGTAAGAGTCCCCGGTATGTTTTACCTTTCCAGAAACGTATATCCCGTCGGCCCAGAGAATAAGAGCGATGAAGTTACAGATGGGGCGGATGAAGACAAACTGAAGAACAATACGACGGAGTCTGAGCAGGTTTCGACTGTAGTTGAGAGACAAAAATAAAAACATAGGATTGGAAAAAAAAAATAAAATAGAATATGTCCGTTATCAATTTCATGTCCTGTGATGGCGTGTCGCGGTGATCACATGCGGTCAACACCATACTTATATCATAGTTATATCATATAATTTTGACGCAGAAATCAAAGCAAATCAAATAAAAAAATGACCTCTTACTTTGCTTGATAATGAAAATCGTTTCTCGATACATTTCTAAAGCCATTCCTATTAAAATTCAGTCAGACAACCAGATTGTAATAACAAAGTTCGCTGTTTAGAGAATCATGGCAAAAAGCATAGCGCGTTTTCAAAGCACTCTGTACAAATTATAGTACCCTTGGAAATAACAAAAGAAATACCTAACACTGACTGTTTGGATGAACGGGATATTTATTTTCATGCAGATGGTAGATTGGTTTATTGATTTACTACAAATCAAATTTGTATCTTTTATTTATACAAAGTATTTAGATCTGAAATTGAAATATATGCCAGCATGAACATAATTTATGAAGTTTAATAACTTACGCATTCATGGGAGGTTTTGGAAGACAAGGGAAGCAGCACATTAGAGGCGGACTGGCAATAGGGATATCAGTGCCCTGTAGTCGAATGAGGAGTTGCTCCCTACCGCCGAAGTAACTCACTATCAGCATCAAGAATTGGTACAGGGCTACAGAGAAATACCTGCAAGATAACGAATTGGAATGGGTTTGTACATTAAGAAGTCACAGTTATATCAGAAAGAAAGTCAGGTTCGTATCCCCGTAACACTTTGTTCACAAAGACATTGGTCCTATAAAAACAGTCACCCCAGTGCCGTGCTGTCGCATACCGTATAATAAAGAAAGGAATGGAAGTAGGCTTCATCTAGTCAGTATATTTAGCATTTGAATTCACTAGTACAAATGGTTTAATCCCCTTCCCTATGGTAAGAGAAAACAATACTAACATTGATGCAAATTGGGTATCGGAAGGGCACAACAGTTACTGTCTACGACCGGCATCCATCGACAGGACACCAGTGTCGTGAGCGTTCGAGTCAATAAAATCTTGTAAAACTTGATATATAAATACAGTTGATTTACCCTATCCTCTGCATATATAGAAAATTTATTTAACAAATGGAAATCTTTAGTTTTATATTCATTATTGTTTTATATCATATTATCATAGGGCTGTGACGAGGGTCTACTTACAGTGTTGCTGTGAGGTAGGTAATGAGATGCGCACGAGGAATATAAAGAGCGAGCAGTGATGTTGTCGAGTAAACCTGCATTGAGGGTAAAAAACAAAATTTGGAAATGAGAAAAAATGACAATATTTTTCATACCATGAAGTTCAATCGTCTATCATGCAGGATGAGGTACCAAAATTCTTTTAGCATATTCAAAAGCGTTGAAGGGAGCATTTAGCGCATGAAGGAGCATTTGGGAAATTGTGTGGTTAGACACGGTAGTAACCAAATTTACACAAACTTCGAGATCAGGATCATATGAAAATATGTAATATTAGACATTTCTGGGGTAGAAAAACCATCAGATACCTAATAAGTATACATGTAGAACAATCATAATGGTGTGAAAAGTAGTATTAGAAAAAACACAGATATTGCCGCAAAATTGACAGTGATTTTTTTTTTATTCACAATATCATTTGGACTGTAAATCCGCTATAACATTGAAGTGCATTATAACTTTAGAATTACTCCAAAATTACGAGTCATAAACATATTTTCTAAGAACAACCTTCATTAGACCAATATATCAGAATTAATCCTGAACATTTTACTTACTGGATAGATGCCTAGAATGACGGTTAGTCTAACTCTGGTCCGACTGTCATTAACTTTCTTCTGAATGTAGTAGCATGCTTCGAAGTACATGAGGACGGTAGCGAAACTGAACAACGACATGAACACGAGCAGGACGATGGCTGCCTTGTTATCACTGTAATCTAAATTTGGAAGAAAAGGGAAAATATTGAGGGAAAACGGTAAAATACCCAAGATCCCAAGACATGCCAAACCCCAACTCCCACCCCCTCCCTTTTTGCTATTCTTCGATACTAAACCGGTTCCCTATATTATTTTGTTGGTTTAATTTTGTGCGTGTGTATTTCCAACCAGTAAAAAGGGAATGACCATTTCTTCTTATTTGAGATTTTTTATCTTCATTTTTTGCTTCCTTTCCTTTTCAATCTTTAAAGAAATCAAAAGTAAAGATCGTTCTCCCTATATGAAAGATCATTGATCCAACCAAGTGAAACAATTAAAACCTTGGCGTTAGCAATGGTCGTCACTGTGATAATTAAGGTTCAATTTCTTTTTCTTTTAATTGTTAGTTTTATTGACTTGGTTGTTAAATTCCATATCAAGTCAGGATTCATAAATCATGTGTAAGACCAAACTTGTTCAAACCAATACTGAATTAAACCGATTCTTATTCTTCAACACATTTTCGGTGTCAATTTGCAATCGCTATAGTGATGTTCTACCATTCCTTTGTTGCTGCAAATTATGAACAACAATTTTGAACAATAAATTTTGAACAACATGATAGACAAAGTTGTAACTTCCAAGCTAGTTTTAATTAACACTAAACTAACACTCTAGTTTTTTTTTTTTTTTTGCAGTGTATATTTTATTTAAACTTAATAATTGGGGCGTATTATCTGCACTATTTTGAATGGATAATTTCTGCCAGTAAATATAAAAGTAGTACGTACGATCAATCAGCTCCTTAGAGGATGGTTCCACGTAGACACACGAATTCGATGCCATCGTGATTGCTCCAAACTATCATGGAAATAATATAATGAAATTAAAGGAAAGAAATCGATTATTAATTATCAAAAGGTTTTAATAGACAAAAGGCGATGTTATTTCACAGAATACAGCTACACAAACATACATGTAAGTTTGTTTCTTTAACATGCATATTCAATTTTTCTTGATATTCATTAATGAAGTGATAAAAATTTAATGCAAGGTAGTAATAAAGTGATAAGAATGTAAAGTAGGTACGTTATATGCAAATTTCTAGCTTTTATACTATAAAAAATACTTAAACAAAATACGTGTACATACATTACAGTTCGATGATTTGGTATTTTGTTTAGGGTTTACGGTAGCTTGTCACACGAAAAACAAACGATGAGCCATAATTCACACCTCATCTTTCGAGTGGTCACGCAAATGTGGTTTTCTGATTACTTCCTTCAAAATAATTAAGGTACTTGAATTCCGACAAATTAAACTGGCTATATAAAGTATTCAAACAACCCAACACCTGCATAGTGGGTTGCATTATCAGGCAAGTTTACAACAGGCTGTTTAGCTATATATACCTGTAATAGGGGTTAATCGTAAGCAATTCATCGAAGGAATTTATTTATATGGTATACTTGACAGTGATTCATCCATATATACTTTGAAAGCCACTTATACATTTGTATGTTTGAGTGGAAGTCTAAATACAAATTTATATACCATGTCCAAATTGTTTTATTCCAATTTGCATTCCCTCAAAATATTTTTTAGATTAGATTCTAGAAAATAAAACAAAAAAAAAATCTTTTGCTGTCAGGTCATACAGGATTATGTATCACTGCATTTTGCCTTAAAATATAAAGACTTTGGATGAAGTATATGAAACAGTGTGAGGAACACAATGGGATTTGTCAATTTCCCTTACTTATTCTATACTATTTTAAATAGACTATTTCAGCTTATGGCCATGTTAGAACAAAAGTTATTTCAGTTTCATTCTATTCAGAAAAAAGTGTACCATTAAGATCATTAAAATTGTAGTCGAGATTGGATAATGTAATTGATCTGATGACATTAAACGTTGGTTAGTATAATTACAATGATTGTCGAATGAATAACTACTAATAAGAAGTTGTAAAGTTGAAGAGAAAGATGTACAGTCGAGAATTTCTGGCATAAACATTAACATATATCTAGAAAAAGATAGTCTGACAATAGAGCCAAGCTCACCACGATTTAAGTGGTTTGCATACAGGAATGGTTTTGTGGTTGTGCTTACTTAACATTAATCAAAGTCAAACAAGCCTTTGTCATCTGGAGGGGAATTGTAAAAGAAAACAACCAGAACCATACTTGACTTTGCAAACCGCTCTTATTTGCGTAGCATATCTGAGGTCGATGGCGTTTTCAAATATTGGAGAAAAAAGATATTCGTGTTTTCGGTATGAAAGATGGTTGAGTCTTGAAATACAAATTCGCTGTATAGATGCTTCATGATAATGACATTGTCACATGCACATTATGAGTTTCCTATTAAAAAATCATCAGATGAAGCTGTCTGACCAATTAAAATTGACAGAATTTAAAGAACGCAACAATGAAAGAAATCATACACGTGATACAGGCACGATTAGAACATCTTTGAAATTGAATAAAATGTAACATGGGCGCTTTATTCTGGTCATTGATCTTAATATTTGGGTCATATTTTTAATTCTAGCTTTTCAGTTTTGAACACTGATTTTGAAGCCTAACATTTTCACAGCTTAGCTTATCTGCTTATCAACCATTAAGTTAGCATGTAGCATGTAGGATCTTGTAGCACAGTTAAGATTTTCTTTAAACGAAAAAACACTGTTACAATACCTTTAAAAGGAGATTGACTTTCGAATTGAGAAAGCTATAAAGAATATTGAAAACACGTTGGGTGTCAATTGTGGCTCTGACATATCATGACGTAACCAATTAATTCATGAATTTAACATTTAAAATGCAATAATAGTTATATATTTATGATCATATAAACAAACAATTGTAACGTACAGCTGTACAGGTGTGTAAATTTTTTTCCATAACTCTATCATTATTGTTACTACGAATGCATTAAAGTATACAGTATATATGAAATCAATGGAGCCAAAAATCTTTTCCAACAGGATAATAAATTCACTCATCTCAAACAAATTGATTACATCTACACTTAATTATTGTTTCAATTACACAGTTGCCGCTTGTTATGATATTTTAGTATTTCTGTTTTATTAAAGGAAACAATTTTAATAACTAATCCAAATGAAATAAGATTTTATCTAAATTGAATCTGATGAAATCATATTCATATAAAGGCAATATTAAACAAACAATTCACAACAAAATATAAACGAATCATAGGATGACGGAAGGAAGATTAATCCAATGATACAAGTATATAATATCAGCTGTCAATAAGAATGTAAATCAATCGAACTTACCTTGAAATTTGTTCTGAATCGCTGAAGAAAATTGCAGCAGCAAAAGGACTGACCAACCAAGACGACTTACGGAACAGAGAAAAAAATAGCTCACCAACTTCGAAATTGTATGTGGATGCCGTAAAATACCGAAATATTCTTTTTAAAAATATATAGAGGAAGATTTAATATGTTGCTTCCTAATTGCAAGCTTGAAAGTCTAAACTAAATAAAACAGTGTACGGTTGTTAATTTGTTCCTACCAAGCGCTTTGTTCTGAAATGAAATGTTTCTCGATCTGCAATTGTTGAAATTAGGAAAGACATCGGGTATTTATTTCATTTTCGAACTTCGGGGGGGGGGGGGGGGGCACGTGCGGGTGTATTTAATCTTGTGCAGTAAAGTAATAAATCACTGTCAGGTTTACACCGTTGGCTTTTCAAAGTAAAACTTTGCTTAGAATGTGTGGGGCGAAACAGTTTTATGATACAGGACGAAGTGGCTTATCTTGGCATCCTATTCAGTTGACTCACTTTGGTAGAATTTGCCCTTGTTTTAAACTCTAAATCTGGTGTTCCATCTCATTTTCCTTTATTATTTGAAACTTGCGATTTTATTTTGGAAAATGTGTCACCTCGTATATATTTTGGTATCATATATTCCGAAAGAGATAGAGGGACATGACAGGCGGATTTGCTAATTTACTGGCAATCCAGCCAGTCTTATTGATTGCAAATTATTTTTAAACATGTAAATCTGTCTAATGTATTCTGATTTTTTGGTATAGGTTATATGTTATATGTCTTTTTATTGATCGGAAATAAAGTACAATACAATACAATACAATACAAATACTAATTTACTAATACACGCAAATTTTATACCAAGGTTGTTCTTGACGATCCCGAGAACTTGTCCGAGCCTTGCCCGATATATAGCAACATGTAATGTATGCAAACTGAATTCCAATTATGTCTAAAGAACAATTACGGTTTTATGAACCAATATTAGATCTGGTTGTTACAAATTAAAAAATTTGATATACATTCAATATTATCTACAAGCAGTTTTGAGACCGATCCCAGATCGGTTTTACAACATTATACTCCATAAATATATGAATAAAGGTTTCCGGTTCAGTGTTATAAAAAGAACATTTGGGGGGAGCCTTTCCTCTTTATCTTACGTAAAAAAAAATATTCAAAGCAATAGGTTTAAAAAAATAATCTAAAATAAAATTCGCGTAAACGAGTATAAATAGAGCACTTAAAATTATCCAGATGTATCTTATTCCATCTATCGGAATCATAATCATAATTCACAATGACGGAATCATTCCAAGAAGCAACATGATTCTCAGGAATACATTCTTCCATCATAATATCATTAGAATATTTGGTGATTGTGTTTGTTTTCATAATGCAATCCATTAATCTATCAAAAACCATATCACGTGTATATACATTCCGAGATGACAAGCCTTTCAGGGGAAATATGTTTCATCAAAAAATTATATTTCCTCCTTTCCTTTGGATCCACACGAAAGTCAAGAACATGCTCTTCAAATAATTTACTACCTGGGAGTGAAGGATTAAGTAAACCACTAATATACACAATTCCTTTATCAAACCACTCTTCAGACAAAAAATACTTCTTTGATTTAGATCTTAAATTTCTGTTTAACCAAATACTCTGAATCGCCTGCCGCAAATGTTAGTGGAAATGAACAGTTTTAGATCAGGCTGCCTCTTCCCTCCATCCCCATTTAAAAACTAATCGATCTCTCGGGTAAAAGTAATTAGAAACTGGTTTTAAAATGTAAGAGAAAGAGTTTTAAAAAATGTATCTGGTTGACTAACTTCGTCATACGGTAGGGCAAACCAACCCTCCTTTAACCATTTGGTCCTTTGAGAACAACTTTTTGTTGTTGATTTGGTTAAGAAAAAAAACATTAGAAGCGACTAATATTGATCTTGTGTTGTTCGCAACCATGTGTTTCACATCAATAAATTATTAGGCGAATATGGATGTGAAACATTATTATTGATAAGTATTTGTAGTCTGCAAGAACATATGCAATCATAATGTAACAATCTCGAAATGTTTATGTATGCTTTATCATGTATAAATAATAGTAATGTAATTATTAGGGGCCAGCCTTCTTAACAAGCCTCGCTTCTTTGCTGGCCTCTATTTTTTTCATTTCTTTTGTCATATTGGTTATTTCCATTATTATTTATGACTGTATTATTTGAATTATCAAAAGAATTGAAAAAATAAAATGATTTGATTTGATTTCATTTGAATCTTCAAACCTGAAGGAGGCAGATGGAATCTGAAGAAGATGATGAATTTCAAAGCTGATAAGAATTGAAAATACATTCCGAATTTCACATTCAATAGCATATATTCATCATTAAAAACATTGCGAAGATAATTAAAAAGGACATAATTAGGGTACATCATTCTCTTAAACTTTTAGAAACTATACAGATGTCTAAGTAAATGAAAATTGAATCCGTTTTCAATTAATATATACAATATTCTATACCTATTGCAATATAATCANCTTTTCTAGTCTGCTATTTATAAACTTTATTCAAAACATCGATGTATTAATGTGTTTTTTTTCTTCCGAATCTTGTAAGGATCAGCGGAATAAAAAACATAGTAATAAATTAAATCTATTACGTATGAAATAGAGTTCCGATCACGTATAGAGAGTGGGGTCTGCATTCTGCACTAGTTTCAAATCGGGAGGGTACAACGTTGTACTCTTCGTATATACCAGCTTTCATCACATGGGATTGATTTTGAATCTCATAGGGTATAATGAGGATGCCGGCAGGATGCCGGGGTTCAAATTGGTGACTTTGCGTGATTTTGGACCCTAACTGTACCCTAATTTCTTAGTGTGTAGGGCAAACTAACCCTCCTATAATGGTCCTCTGAGAACAACTTTTTTTCTGTTTGATTTGGTAAAGAAAAAAACCTTAGAAGCGACTAATGTTAATCTTGTGTTGTTCGCACCCATGTGTTTCACATCAATAAATTATTAGGCTAATAGTGGGTGTGAAACATTATTATTAATAATAATAAGTATTTTAAAATCCGTATTAACCTAATAATGGTTCCAAACGAGTTAGAATTACAAAAAAAGGGGCGCGATCATGTTGCATTGATCACATCCCCCCCAAAAAAATCATCGTTTCTTCTCTGTATCACATTCCAGAATAAATATAGACCCATCGAGACCGATTAAAAAAAAGGGGGGGGGTGGAAGGGGCGCAAATGTTCACAACAATACATATTTATATATACTGTTGACACACTTGGGATCATCCCTTCATTTTCCCATGCACGAGTAACTTGTTTTAAAAATAAAGGCCTTGTTGTTGTTTTATTATTGTTGTTGTTGTTGTTGTTGTTGTTTCGATCAGGCCATCGTATGTATTCATCTGATACATGATTAAAGCAAAAAGGTAGGAGGCATGAGATGAAACAGCATGAACTATTCAAATTTGTAGTCTGCAAGAATATATGCAATTATAATGTAATAATCTGTATATGTTTATGTGTATGCTTTATCATGTATAAATAATAGTAATGTAATTATTAGGGGCCAGCCTTCTTAACAAGCCTCGCTTCTTTGCTGGCCTCTATTTTGTCATATTAGTTATTTCCATTATTATTTATAACTGAATTATTTGAATTATTAAAAGAATTGAAAAAATAAAATGATTTGATTTGATTTGATTTGATTTGAATCTTCAGCCCTGAATGAGGTAGATGGATTCTGAAGAAGATGATGAATTTCAAAGCTGATAAAAATTGAAAATACATTCCGAATTTCAAATTCAATAGCATATATTCATCGTTAAAAACATTGCGAAAATAATTCAAAAGGACATGATTAAGGTACATAATCCGTTTTTAATTAATATATACAATATTCTATACCTATTGCAATATAATCACCAGCAATTTCATGCAATACTGTAGTTTTGAAGGTACCTAAAGTCTTAGTAAGTTGGTCATCGTAGAATATGTTAGTTCAATTCATTCATATGTTCAAGATATAAAAAAATCATCTCAGTGAAATTAATTTTAAAGAAAAGAGAGACAGAAAATGGCAATATGAAACAACAACAATGACCTTGTTAATCAAAACACGAGGTGAACAGCTGATTAACAAGCCACGCCCACTCGAGATCCAGTTGAATATTTTTTTCTTTAGATATCAACATGGCCTCTTCTGTATCGAAGTTAGGCCACAGGATATTGTTATCACATTGCAAAAGGAAGTGCAATGTACTTCATAGACTTCTCTCCAATGTAAGTAGTCTTTTAGATTCCAAAAAATGCATTAACATTTATATTATGGCATGTTATAAGCTTCTTTACAAATTTGGGTCAATTATTACAGTCCCGCGTGCTATCATACGCGTGTGTTATATGTGCATTTTCGCTCTGTGTGGGGGGTAAAATTGCCTCGTCACGGTGTAAAGGTCAAATCATCAATATTTGTTTATTTTCTTATTTCTGTTAAAGACTATGGCATGGTATAACAGCTAAGAGAATCATTTCTGTAAAATCAACTAGTTAAGCAGGTGATTTATCTCAACTACTTGTACAGTAATTTCAATTTGAATATAGAATCTAAGTTCAGAACAGTGTTATTCCGTGGTTGTAAACAGATCCTGATATAATTTTCATGTTTATAATAGTTTAATACCATCATATTCTATTGGTATTCCAAGGTGATTGCGCATTGAGTGATTTGATGCACAAGTGAGGCAAAGAAATTGTTTCTTATATTCTTCTATATCTTTTAATCTAGTTTTAATTGTGCCAAAATTTATTTAAAAAGTGGCTATAACTAAGTAGGCCTACTTGGCTGAAAATGTCACAAACAATTTCCTCAATACCAATCAGTAAATTGATTGATATTGAGAAAATATTTTATGATATTTTCTGCCATGTGTAAATGCTTAACCGAAGGTTGTTATGTTTTATAGTTCTGAACTGTACCTGTTCAGAATTTTCTTTAACATTTTCCTCTCATTTTTCTAGGATGTCCGAATGGGATTTGTTGGTATGGTTGGCAAGTAAGTATTTACTTTTGTACCATGCTCGTTCAACGGGCCACACCCATCCCGTCATGACCATAAATCATTATCATCATTGCCATCATTATTTTCATCATCATCATCATCATCAGCATCATCATCTTTATCATCATCATCATCATCATCAATATCATCATCATCATCATCATTATCATTATTATCATCATCATCATCACCATCATCATTATCATCATCATCATCATCATCATCTGACATCATAATTATCATCGTCATCAACATCATCATTCATCATCAGCATTATCATCATCATCATCATCATCATCATCATCATCATCATCATCATCATTATCATTATTATCATCATCATCATAATTACCATCATCATTATCATCATCATCATCATCATCATCATCATCATTATCATCGTCATCAACATCATCATTCATCATCAGCATTATTATCATCATCATCATCATCATCATCATCATCATCATCATCATCATTATCATTATTATCATCATCATCATAATTACCATCATCATTATCATCATCATCATCATCATCATCATCATCATTATCATCGTCATCAACATCATCATTCATCATCAGCATTATTATCATCATCATCATCATATTCATCATATTCATGACAATGTCTATTTCACTGTGTATAGATTTGGTAAATGTTCATCAAAATTAAATGCAGCCAATAACTAATGATGAAAGCCTTCATCAGTTTATCTTTTTTTTTAACTATATAACCCAAAGCCTTTGATTGTTTTTAGTTCCTCTACAAATTACAGGGCATAAATCAATTACTTTCCTGTCTCACAGCCCGAGCCACCTTGCCTGCCCTTGAGATTGATCAATTTACTTTTATATTTTCCCATTCCTGCTGAAATAAAAAAAAAAAATTAAAAAAAAGGATAAAAATGTGAGATAGAAACTTGGCCTTGCCCTGAAAAGGGGGAATCTTAGACCTGATATTGATTGCTATGTATGTATCCATTTTTTATTTTTCAGAACGCCTCTCATTCGGCTGAACAAAGTCAGTGAAGAGACGGGATGTGATATTGTTGTGAAAGCAGAATTTGCAAACGGGGGAGGTTCTGTCAAAGACCGGGCTGCCCTCTTTCTCATTCAACAAGGAATTGATGAAGGTGAGAACTTCCAAATGGTATTGAGCAGGAATTACTAAAAAATACTAAGGCCTCAGAAGAGCATTCTTCCATAATTTGACCAATTACTTTCCCTATTACGATCCTAGTACACAGTATACAGGAGTGCCTACAAACATTGCATCACACCAGTCTCTACTAATAGGTTTCTAATTATCTGTCAGATTTGATTATCAATGGCTCTGAGTTATCTGTGTTTAATCTACGACAAAAATATTTCACTGCTATGGCAAATGGAATTGAATGCCCCTTGATGAAATAGAAATAAAAAAATATATATATGAAATAGAATATAAAAAAAGACGAGCTAATCCAAGTTGGCAGGTATCCATATTTATTGTAATAATGCATCCCAAGAATAAGAAGAAGTCACACTGAACAACTGCATGTGTAACAGTGTCATTGTGCAAAATTAAAAAGAAAGCTGTCTGCCGTATCAAATTATATTCAATTTAATGAAAACACAATAAAGAATGCAAGAGTAGAGGTAGTTAGTCATGCACTATCATGATATCAATTAGCATTGAACAAAGACTTATAATATCCATACCGTGTGACTATGGAGGTAACATTTATCATTGATATTAGTACACCATCAAATATTCAGATGATAGTTGGGATCTGACAGTGGATATGTTTTGAATGAACACAGTGTTACATTGTGCATTCAACCCACTTTTACATGAAAACACAAACAAGTGAAATTGGTTGTCCAGATTGTCAGTTTTTAGTTTTTGTAATTTTCAAAAGGGTATTTCTTCGTCAACATAAGCAAATAGGAAATTTATTGTTTCCTTTTTCTATAGTATTCGTGTTTTTAGTGCACGTGTGTAACTTTTGCCAGTGATGAAGTCTTTATTCCGAATCCTGATTTAACTTATTGTCCTTTTTCATTCTTGAAATTCATTCCAGCTGTGAACTCATGTGAAAGGATGTCTATCTGACAATGAAAGTTGGGAATTATAAATTTTTCAAGTATCAGCTAAGTCGATAATCCCTTAATAATGATCGCTATGGGGTTTTGTGTAAAGTGTTTTGAGCCATTTACTGTATGAGCACGGCTGCTAGAGGAGGACTCTTGAACAACGCATAATCTTCTAAATCTGTTTTCTCAAGACTTTTCATGATGGGTTAAAGAATTCCACTTTCCTCCCTTTTCAGAACCTAAAATTTGAGATGCAGACAGTGTCACATTTTTGAGAATAGAACAAGTTTTCATGTCAGTATACAGGATTTGACATTGTTGGACTTGACTGTCTTTTGTACCCCTCTCACAACGACAACCGACAAGCAAAAATAATGCTCTCAGCTCAAATTTTGTGCCCCCAGAGGAGCTGACATAGAAAAAAGGGTCTTCACCAAATTTTTATACCCATTAACCTCTCTGCAATAAAAGAACGGACTTTGGCTCATATCTTGTGCCCCATGAGAAGCCTACATGGAGGCGCCATGGTGTAGTGGTCGTGACTCTCGCCTTTCAACTAGAGGGTGGTAGGTTCGAATCCTACCCATGGCGTCAATTTCCTTCAGCAAGAAATTAATCCACATTGTGCTGCACTCTACCCAGGTGAGGTAAATGGGACGGCAGGAAGAAATTCCTTGTAATGCGGAGCGCCGTAATGGTTGCCAGCTAGAGCCGGGTAATAGTGAATGTAAAGCTATCAGCGCCATGAGCACCGATAAGGTGGACCTGTGCGCTATACAAGTAGCCACCATTATTGTTATTATTATTATTATTATTATTACTATCACAAGCAAATGAAAAAAAATGACCTTTTCACCAGATTTTATACTCTTTTTGGTTACATAGATCTAGTACCCTGTTACCTAATCCCAAACACTTATTACTTTATCAGAAGTCCCTATGAAAAGCTCTACAAAGAGCAGAGTTACTCTGGCTTTAGCAGTGTATCTGTTATGCATGATTTGCTTCATTTAATAAATTCTTGCCAGATGAGTGAATTAATTTCTTACTAATGGAAGTTTATGCCATAGGTGGGACTCGAGAGACAACTCTCTGGTTAAAAGAGATTTGTACCCTGCTTGTATAGCTAACAGGGGTACCGTCTAATTTTTGTGGAATATTTACAATTTTCTTTCTTGGCATGATTTCTCTACAGGTCGGCTCAAGCCTGGTGGAACAGTAGTAGAAGGAACAGCTGGAAATACAGGTAAAAGCACATTCAATCACTTTGCAGTGTTTAAATCCATTTTTAGATATGATTAAAGGTAGTCTTGCATTCTAAGTATTGATTAAAGAGCTGTATGAAAGAATGGGAAATCATTTATGTATCAGTCTGAATTTCAAATTCAGTTTTTTACTTACTTTTCAAGAAAGTGAAATAAATTAATTGAATGTACAAATTTTCAGATTGCCAATTTCAAATCAATGATTCACACATGAAATCTGTGTTGTAGTTATGACATAGAATGCCATTCATCGTCATGTTACACCAATGAAAGTCCTGTAAACTATAATTCCTAAATTCATTGTACTTAAATTTTATCCTATTAAATTTATCATCTAAAATGTAATTCCTTCATGTTTAAGGATTGCAGAATTTCTAGAAACAATTTCAAATAGGAAAAATTCCACAATTTCTTGAATCTTATGTTTTTGTTTCAGGCATTGGTCTAGCTCATATATGTAACGCCATGGGTTTCAAGTGTGTCATCTACATGCCGAATAGCCAGAGTCAAGAGAAGATTGATATGCTAAGGCTACTAGGAGCTGAAGTCTTTCCTGTACCTGTTTTACCTTTTGATAATCCAGATAATTATAATCATCAGGTGAGTATACAGTTTACCTGCTTGTATATCCCCCAAGTAAGATAGTAATGTAATTGATTTGTTTTACTATTCAGGTTGTACAATTCACAGTTGATGTTCATATCATTGTGTATAGTTGATCGGCAATTGTAACATTATGAACTATGCTGCAATATGATACAAATGTATTTTGTGACAACAGCCAACACGACATACATTCGCAACAACAAATTTGTCTACTCTTGCAGTATGTTTGTCTTCTCTTACTGTATAATTTATTTTCTTTCTTTTGCTTATCTTTGTCCTGAGCTTAAATTGTATTTCACGACTAATGTATGATGAATCATGGGATTTGTAAGAAGTGTCATGAATTAGCAAACTCAATATTTGGACTCTGTTATCATTATCAGAATTTTCTTCTAGTACTGCTTGAAAAAGAATATCACTTCTGTACTAGAAAATTATCCCACCTTGCATTGAAATTGAAACAACCACAAAGGAATGTATTGAGTCACACCTAGTAATTTACACACTATCACAAACAGTCTTAATGTCAGAATGACGCATTCTAATCAATTTCTGCCAAATCAGAAGATTTTATGCAACTTAATATTTATTGTCTGCAATGCTTCCAATTGGAGACATTTATCAAAAACTGTTTTTGTACAAAAATATTGTTTGAGAATATGTCTAGCTAAAAGTCAGCAGAGAAAATTATATAGTCCAAAGATCATAATTGAATGAGTGTTAGATATCTTTCACATCTTTCACATTTTGTCCCCTACAGCTGCTTGTACAAGATGATAAATGGCAAGATGATGTCATATTGTAACTTGTGGAACTGTAATTAATTAGATTTTGAAAGACAACACCTTATTCAGTAAATGTTTACTGACCATATGATCTTTGAATACTATAAATGTTTCCTCTGCAAATGTTTGCCGT
Organism: Temnopleurus reevesii; assembly: GCA_036244855.1. Classification (NCBI taxonomy): domain Eukaryota; kingdom Metazoa; phylum Echinodermata; class Echinoidea; order Temnopleuroida; family Temnopleuridae; genus Temnopleurus; species Temnopleurus reevesii. Next base: position 78,887 of record BQKZ01000197.1, on the reverse strand, counting down.
GCTCCATGAGAACAAGTTGAAAGAAAGATTGGTACTGTTTAATTCCTTCTGCTTCTCTTTCTTTTCTCCATCATGTATCATAATTAAGTGCATTATTAAAATATAAAGTTATCACTAACCAGTAGCATAAACTGTTACATCCACAGAATACATGAAACCACAAAGTGAAAATAATGACTCTGAGTAAAGACATATTGACTTACTTCAATTTTTTTAAATTTTTATTAAGATCATCTTCAGGAGATAACTGAAACCATGTACAAAGCAATGGGTATATCTACAATCATCAAAATAGGTGACTGTGATAGATATAATTTTTGTAAAAAAAATATGTATACAATATCGAAAACAAAGTGAAATATTTGTATTGCATTTTTGATTTTCAATTTTCAGGCAAGGAGACATGCAGAATCATTAGACAATGCCATTTGGACCAACCAGTTTGACAATACAGCCAACAGACAAGCTCACATTGAAACTACTGGGCCTGAGATTTGGCAACAAACTGGTAAGATGCAATGTAATCTCCATCATTGTGTGAGTCTGACATAACAACACCCTTGCAACTTTTCTTATGTCAATTTTGAACTCATAATACAAGCAATTTAATGCGATAACTCTCTTTAAAGGAGCCTCATATGACAATATTTTAAGAATATAACCGATACTTCTTTATTTCATAGTCATAATATTCTTCATAGCTTGTGCATTTTAATTGCTGAAGGAATAACAAATTTTAGTTGTGAAATAAAATATGGAACAAGAATGGGACAATTAATTCAGCCAAGAAATGCGTAGTGATAAAGGAAGGAATTGTTAAGGAAAAAGGGGAATAATGAATATCATCAAAGATATGGTACATTGGACTAGAAGAAAGTAGGAAGGGAAAGTCTGCAGATGTTAGGAAAGATGCTAGAATAAGAGGAAGAACATTTACGGAAGTACAAAACGCTGGATAAGATAGAAAAGGGATGAATGGATGGGGTAAGGTAGATGATTATATTGCCAGAGAAGATGGATGAAAATGGAAGAGAAAATGAGAGAATTATGACATGGAAATTTTGCAGAAGGGAGAAAGTACAGAATCGATTACCTTTATCATTGGAGGCATTGAGGCAACATTGTGTATTTAGTTTCACTACACTTATATCATTATTGTCCCAAATGAAATCTATATCCACTCTTTTTGTCTACAGAGGGAAAGATAAATGCTGTTACATTTGGTACAGGAACAGGAGGTACTCTAGCTGGTAAGTTTGATCCTCTACCAACAAATATACAATTCAAATAATTACTGCCTTACAACTACAAGCAGCGATTCACAAGGTTTATCAATGTTGGGATGGTTCAAGAATTATTTCACTTGTTATCTACACAACACAAAGGTCACTGAATTGAACAAAAAAAAGCAAATCCTTTCATGCACGAATTCTGGTACCATCTGATATCATAATTATGGTAAACTGGTAAATAAGAAATCAGCTAATAATTTAAGTAATTCAAACCTCATGGGAAAGTACAATAAGGAAATAAATGTTGTTCTTTTCATGACTGCTTTCAAACAATCCCATTAGTTCATATTCATTTCTTCTGTTCTAGAGGATTTGTATTTAAGATTTTGACAAAAAGTTAATAAATTGAGATTAATTATACTTATGAACATTTACCTGGAATTGACATTTTCTGGAGTGACATTATTCTAATCCTGCCCTCCCACAGGTGTTGGTATGTACATGAAGGAGAAGAGTAAAGATGTCAAGGTCGTCTTAGCAGACCCACAGGGTAGCGTACTTTACAACTACTTCAAACACGGCAAGATAGAAAGGTCACCGGGGTCATCCATCACAGAGGGCATAGGTCAAGGTCGGGTCACCAACAATATGAAGGGCGCCCCCATTGATGAGGCACTATGCATTCAGGATACTGATGCTGTCCGCATGGTGAGTTTATCTGTGGTTTAATATAAGAATTCAATATTTAATTGAGATAATTAATTATTGGTTACCGAGTTTAATTAGTAACAGTATGTTTGCAAAAAAAAAGCATTTTCACACTTAACGGGCGGTTAACTTATAGATTTAAATTCATGCACGTTTCTTGCTAACAAACATAGTTATAGCAATAGAACTACAGTATTTGGAATCCAGAATAGCATGCATTACTTGTTATCATGACTGGCAAGCCTCAGGCAAGTTTCCAGCTTGTCAAGAGCAACCTTTGTGTGTAGAGAGCGCATAAAATTTGCAACTATTAGTAAACGCACCTATTGCATAATAGTAGCTTGGATGTCAAACAGGTAAGCACCAGGCAAATTTTATGAAAATAGAGAGAGAGAGTTTGACTCAATGCTGTGATTTCTTCAAAATGTCTTTATTCTTAATATGCTTTTGTCTTTTTAGTGAAGATGTTTTTTTTTTATTTTGGTATTTTAACCAATATCTTCCATGTTTAGGCTACTTCAAATTAACTTTTGACACAATCAGATGTCAGCCTGTATCATCATTTGAACTTTGACATATATTTTGTAAAATTAATTCCCTGCTTACTAAAATAGTGAAAATTGTATTCCTTTATGTAGGTTCTGCTTATTTCCAGTAGTCTGAGTGTTAATGATTTGACCACTTCACCTACTGAACTGTTCTTCAAATAGTCTAATTGGGGCATACTTGTTACAAATGTTGTAAAATCCCTGATTTGTAGAAACACTTGCATACCAATTAAATCAAATTAAAATGCCAATTAATTAGAACCTGCAAATATACGGCTTATTCAGAGCAATAAGAAAATTGGGTGAAAGGTTGGGAATCGTCAATCTAGCCTTCAGATGCAATAGTTTCTAATTGTCTGTAAGATTGTTTATTTGCTGACACTCAGCTGGGACAAACGATTGAATTGGTAGCAGTTGTTGATTGCTCTTATTTAAATTGAATTTCTGCTATTTTGAATCTTTTATGAAATAGAGGAAAGGTTATTTTCTTTTTTAATTGTCTTAATTGGATGTAGGATGGGTAAATCTTGATATACCAAGATATGTTAGGTATTTTCCCTTGATTGTTCCGAATTTGTATATCTTTGTTTTAATTGTTTTATTTAATAGGCAAAAGGTCAGCCTTCAATTTTATTTTCCTAAATAGATTTGTCTTTGTGTTTCAATGTGATTGGGATGAGATTATTTAATTGTTCTTTTGCCCAATCTCTAGATTGAAGGTATTTTATGAAATAGAGGAAAGGTTACGTTTTACCAGTCAACATCTTCTACAGATTTGAAAATGTGAACCTGCTATTACCACCAAAATTTAATTATTGATTCATATTTTCCATGGAATTCTATATCTCATGTTTTATGAAACAATAGAATATTTTATGTAATGCAGTTTTAAAATACAGAGCTGTGATATAAAAATCAGAGATTGAAAGGGATGTTTGGTCTATGTTTATTAAAACTATTTGCATTATTGAATGGATGAACTCTTAAACATTGAACCATTTTAGTTACCTTTTCCATATTTTATTATTTCCAAAATGATATGGATATTGGAATATTACTCCTCAAGAAGTCTTAATATTCCTAACAATTGTTTTGTCCTGGTTATAACATTAGTATGGGTTGAGAAGTTCTCTTCTGTCATAACATTTCTCTCTTACTGAAACAAGCAGGGTTGTTTATTACAAAATCTAATGGTTTTATTTCTTCATAATAACAAAATGATGAGCCTTAACTAAACAAATTAAGTTCAAATCTTAAATATTTGTATCCCATTTTAGGCTTGGAGATTGTTTTATTGCAGGTTAATGTCTGCAATATGGTATGCCATTTGGAACTTCATCTTTTATAATTGCATTATAATGAGAGTTGTGTCAATAATAAATCAAGATAAAACAAATAATTTATTTGTTTAGAATATAATCCTTTTGTTTGATGTGCGTGTATTGTAGTTTGGTTGACAAAGTTGACTTTGCCAAAGTAGAGTTATTAAATGATTACTAAAGCCTTCAAATATTTTCTCTGTACTTCCAGACATTCCGTCTCCTGAAAGATGAAGGCTTCTTTGTCGGGGCGTCATCTGGTCTTAATGTGGTGGCTGCAGTAGAGGTAAGGGAGCCAAGCAAATCCCCATCTTCCCCTTTAGATATGTACAAAATAGAGTTTATTGGTAGTGTGAATTCTTCGTTTGGGAAGTTGCCAACTTTTGCCAAATTGCTAGAGTGAAGTATTCAACAGACATTTAAAAAGTTTATTTTACACCCTCTATCCCATGTTATCAATGGTATTTTAAAAATTTGAATCTTCTCAAAAAAACAAAAATAGAAAAAGAAACCAATGGAATAATGATTTAAAATTCTTTGCAAACCAGAGACAATTTTCTGTATTTCATTAGTTGGAGAATAATGTTCTCGCAGGTTTTACGATGAATCAGACAGACTCACGGTAATCTTCTTCCTCCATTGGCTATCAACAGTAGCACAGCTGAATGTGAAGGATTGTGCAAATATTTTCGACCATATTGTCCACTTGTTACCATGATGATACCAGTGTTTTGATGCTTTAAAGAGGTAAACAATAGCCTCACTTAATGATGTTGAAATGCAATGACCAGGACATGGTCACAGTAAATATGTATATGTTTTTTATTCAAAAAAAGATCAGTAACACATGAAGATTAATATAAAGATAACATAATTTTACATGATTATTAGAATTACATGTACAAACAAAATGGGAATTGCTAGATTTTGATACAATGAATAAAATTCTATATCTTAATTTGAAAGGAAATTTGCTTCTCATTGTTGCTTTCGAAAATATGATTATAATCAGAAGATTATTTGTATTTTCAAAACTTGTTTTAAATTTGTTTTATGGTGAAATACTTTCCAATTATTTGATTGAGGAATTATTTTTCTTATGATCATTTGTTGATGAAAATCTTATTTAATTAAAAATCAAATCATTCCTAATATAAATGTTCATTGTTTAAAACACCATGCTCTTAAACCAATACCAAATAGACAGAATTATGCTAGCTTTTAAATGTTCAAAGAGAACAGTTATAATTTAACCCACTTTCTTGATTAGTCTTTGTATATTTTAAAAGACAAATCTAAAAGAATTCAAAGTATTCCAAAACCTGTGGGAGGATGTTTAAATTTAAAGAAAAGAGGAATTTGAAGTATTTACAGAATATTTGAGGATGATGAAGAGTGAAATTTTATCCTTTTTTCCTGCTAATAACCCTTGACCCAGATTACATAGCGTGATTCAAACGTCATAAATTGCCAAAAATCAACAAGATCTCTGCCGAATACACCTTGGAGTAGCACATAATTACAAGATAATTAGCTTGTTGTATTTTGATTGCCTCATAAAGTAGCACTTTATATTCCAACAATTTGTTTAAGGCGATGTGTTGGCTCTAAGCTCTAAAACAAATAAGTCATTTGTATTTGGTGGCTTCTTATGGGTGTGTGTGGATAGCAAAATAGTTTATGATCTCCCAGCCAAAGGGAATTAAATACTCCAGATCTTTAATAGTGCTCTTGATTTTAATCTGTGCAGGTGTTACTTGTTTCTATTATTAGAAATAAATGTTTGTNTTATCATTATTATCATCATCATCATAATTACCATCATCATTATCATCATCATCATCATCATCATCATCATCATTATCATCGTCATCAACATCATCATTCATCATCAGCATTATTATCATCATCATCATCATATTCATCATATTCATGACAATGTCTATTTCACTGTGTATAGATTTGGTAAATGTTCATCAAAATTAAATGCAGCCAATAACTAATGATGAAAGCCTTCATCAGTTTATCTTTTTTTTTAACTATATAACCCAAAGCCTTTGATTGTTTTTAGTTCCTCTACAAATTACTGGGCATAAATCAATCACTTTCCTGTCTCACAGCCCGAGCCACCTTATACCTGCCCTTGAGATTGATCAATTTACTTTTATATTTTCCCATTCCTGCTGAAATAAAAAAAAAAAATTAAAAAAAAGGATAAAAATGTGAGATAGAAACTTGGCCTTGCCCTGAAAAGGGGGAATCTTAGACCTGATATTGATTGCTATGTATGTATCCATTTTTTATTTTTCAGAACGCCTCTCATTCGGCTGAACAAAGTCAGTGAAGAGACGGGATGTGATATTGTTGTGAAAGCAGAATTTGCAAACGGGGGAGGTTCTGTCAAAGACCGGGCTGCCCTCTTTCTCATTCAACAAGGAATTGATGAAGGTGAGAACTTCCAAATGGTATTGAGCAGGAATTACTAAAAAATACTAAGGCCTCAGAAGAGCATTCTTCCATAATTTGACCAATTACTTTCCCTATTACGATCCTAGTACACAGTATACAGGAGTGCCTACAAACATTGCATCACACCAGTCTCTACCAATAGGTTTCTAATTATCTGTCAGATTTGATTATCAATGGCTCTGAGTTATCTGTGTTTAATCTACGACAAAAATATTTCACTGCTATGGCAAATGGAATTGAATGCCCCTTGATGAAATAGAAATAAAAAAATATATATATGAAATAGAATATAAAAAAAGACGAGCTAATCCAAGTTGGCAGGTATCCATATTTATTGTAATAATGCATCCCAAGAATAAGAAGAAGTCACACTTAACGACTGCATGTGTAACAGTGTTATTGTGCAAGTTAAAGAGAAAGCTGTCTGCCGTATCAAATTATATTCAATTTAATGAAAACACAATAAAGAATGCAAGAGTAGAGGTAGTTAGTCATGCACTATCATGATATCAATTAGCATTGAACAAAGACTTATAATATCCATACCGTGTGACTATGGAGGTAACATTTATCATTGATATTAGTACACCATCAAATATTCAGATGATAGTTGGGATCTGACAGTGGATATGTTTTGAATGAACACAGTGTTACATTGTGCATTCAACCCACTTTTACATGAAAACACAAACAAGTGAAATTGGTTGTCCAGATTGTCAGTTTTTAGTTTTTGTAATTTTCAAAAGGGTATTTCTTCGTCAACATAAGCAAATAGGAAATTTATTGTTTCCTTTTTCTATAGTATTTGTGTTTCTATTGCACCTGTATAACTTTAGCCAGTGATGAAAACTTAATCCGAATCTTGATTCAACTCATGGTCCTTCTTCATTCTTGAAATCCATTCCAACTGTGATAATATGTGAAAGGATTCCCATCTTAGATTGAAAGTTAGGAATTATAAGTTTTTCAAGTATCACCTGAGTGGATAATCTCTTCATAATGGTTGCTATGGGGTTTTGTGTAAAACGTTTTGTGCCATTTACTGTATGAGCACGGCTGCTAGAGGAGGACTCTTGAACAACGCATAATCTTCTAAATCTGTTTTCTCAAGACTTTTCATGATGGGTTAAAGAATTCCACTTTCCTCCCTTTTCAGAACCTAAAATTTGAGATGCAGACAGTGTCACATTTTTGAGAATAGAACAAGTTTTCATGTCAGTATACAGGATTTGACATTGTTGGACTTGACTGTCTTTTGTACCCCTCTCACAACGACAACCGACAAGCAAAAATAATGCTCTCAGCTCAAATTTTGTGCCCCCAGAGGAGCTGACATAGAAAAAAGGGTCTTCACCAAATTTTTATACCCATTAACCTCTCTGCAATAAAAGAACGGACTTTGGCTCATATCTTGTGCCCCATGAGAAGCCTACATGGAGGCGCCATGGTGTAGTGGTCGTTACTCTCGCCTTTCAACCAGAGGGTCGTAGGTTCGAATCCAACCCATGGCGTCAATTTCCTTCAGCAAGAAATTAATCCACATTGTGCTGCACTCTACCCAGGTGAGGTAAATGGGACGGCAGGAAGAAATTCCTTGTAATGCGGAGCGCCGTAATGGTTGCCAGCTAGAGCCGGGTAATAGTGAATGTAAAGCTATCAGCGCCATGAGCACCGATAAGGTGGACCTGTGCGCTATACAAGTAGCCACCATTATTGTTATTATTATTATTATTATTATTACTATCACAAGCAAATGAAAAAAAATGACCTTTTCACCAGATTTTATACTCTTTTTGGTTACATAGATCTAGTACCCTGTTACCTAATCCCAAACACTTATTACTTTATCAGAAGTCCCTATGAAAAGCTCTACAAAGAGCAGAGTTACTCTGGCTTTAGCAGTGTATCTGTTATGCATGATTTGCTTCATTTAATAAATTCTTGCCAGATGAGTGAATTAATTTCTTACTAATGGAAGTTTATGCCATAGGTGGGACTCGAGAGACAACTCTCTGGTTAAAAGAGATTTGTACCCTGCTTGTATAGCTAACAGGGGTACCGTCTAATTTTTGTGGAATATTTACAATTTTCTTTCTTGGCATGATTTCTCTACAGGTCGGCTCAAGCCTGGTGGAACAGTAGTAGAAGGAACAGCTGGAAATACAGGTAAAAGCACATTCAATCACTTTGCAGTGTTTAAATCCATTTTTAGATATGATTAAAGGTAGTCTTGCATTCTAAGTATTGATTAAAGAGCTGTATGAAAGAATGGGAAATCATTTATGTATCAGTCTGAATTTCAAATTCAGTTTTTTACTTACTTTTCAAGAAAGTGAAATAAATTAATTGAATGTACAAATTTTCAGATTGCCAATTTCAAATCAATGATTCACACATGAAATCTGTGTTGTAGTTATGACATAGAATGCCATTCATCGTCATGTTACACCAATGAAAGTCCTGTAAACTATAATTCCTAAATTCATTGTACTTAAATTTTATCCTATTAAATTTATCATCTAAAATGTAATTCCTTCATGTTTAAGGATTGCAGAATTTCTAGAAACAATTTCAAATAGGAAAAATTCCACAATTTCTTGAATCTTATGTTTTTGTTTCAGGCATTGGTCTAGCTCATATATGTAACGCCATGGGTTTCAAGTGTGTCATCTACATGCCGAATAGCCAGAGTCAAGAGAAGATTGATATGCTAAGGCTACTAGGAGCTGAAGTCTTTCCTGTACCTGTTTTACCTTTTGATAATCCAGATAATTATAATCATCAGGTGAGTATACAGTTTACCTGCTTGTATATCCCCCAAGTAAGATAGTAATGTAATTGATTTGTTTTACTATTCAGGTTGTACAATTCACAGTTGATGTTCATATCATTGTGTATAGTTGATCGGCAATTGTAACATTATGAACTATGCTGCAATATGATACAAATGTATTTTGTGACAACAGCCAACACGACATACATTCGCAACAACAAATTTGTCTACTCTTGCAGTATGTTTGTCTTCTCTTACTGTATAATTTATTTTCTTTCTTTTGCTTATCTTTGTCCTGAGCTTAAATTGTATTTCACGACTAATGTATGATGAATCATGGGATTTGTAAGAAGTGTCATGAATTAGCAAACTCAATATTTGGACTCTGTTATCATTATCAGAATTTTCTTCTAGTACTGCTTGAAAAAGAATATCACTTCTGTACTAGAAAATTATCCCACCTTGCATTGAAATTGAAACAACCACAAAGGAATGTATTGAGTCACACCTAGTAATTTACACACT
>BQKZ01000197.1:51688-63305 GCA_036244855.1 Temnopleurus reevesii | reverse complement strand
CCCCCCCCCCCTATTTTTTGGTCAAAAAAGGAAAGGAAAACGGAAAAACGAGAGGGAATTTGGCGGTATAATACTCACTTTATATATTTTTTTAGAAATATGGTCTTAGATGCCAGGAAATCGCATTTAAGAATATTTAATTTTCTTTTTTTTTGGAACAAATAAAGACATGTGCCATGCCCAATCCCCCCTTATAAAAAATCATCGATCACCCCTGTATTAAGGTTGTAATATTAAAGGAGAATTATCTAAATTACTATGCCTTTATACATTTTCTTTGTTCTATGAATTTTCAAAATGAAATTTGATTCTTTTAGTGTGATTTGTTCTACTTCTTTGGTTTTGTTTATTATGTTTTTGAAGCATTTTTTCTAAAGATGTAGTAATGTATATCGGTTCCCAATTCATCATTTAATGTCAATGGTAGGAATCTAGGACTGTAGAAATAAGAAGGAAATGACATTATCCAATATATGAGAGATCAAAACGTTGTGATATCAATAGCAAAAAGTGATATAAGTATTCCAATATTATGAGACAAAGACTTTAAAAAATAATAAATCATGTTTTGAATATGACATTTGTTTGTTTAAAGGGGAACAACAAGTACACTCAGACATTAAATTGTTATCATTAAATGAAGAAAAATAAGATGAACAAACTGTGAAAATTTGAGCAAAATCAGATAATCCATTCAAAAGGTATGAATTTTCAAAGTTTTGATTTACACCCCTCATGGGCTCCTTACATTGGCAAACGTAAAGGCACAAAATGGCTGCCAACATGGAGAACTCTCCATTCACTTTGTACACAAAATTTAACATTTTCCTCTCTTTCCAGAAAAATAGACAGAATTTTGTTTTTTCGGTTAAATATATTATACCCACATCAATTCTGCAAGCATTCCAGAAAGAACGGCGGTGATTCCTCATTTGAAATATGATATTGATCCATTTTCAATAAATTTATATTCAAAGTGAATGAGGGGTTCTCCATGTATGACATCACAGATTATGCTAATTGGCTATATGTTGCCAATTTAAGGATGCCCAGCACAAGTGGAAATGATTACTTTGAAAATTCATAATTTTTTAACGGATTATCCGATTTTGCTCAAATTTTTACAGTTTGTTCATCTGATTTTTCCTCATTTACTGACTATACATTATTGTCTGGGTGTAATTCCCCTTTTAATGTTTTCAATGTTTTTGTGACTTTTAGAATTTTCATTTTATTTTATTATTTTTTTCTTGGGGGGTGGGGAGGGTCTTTATTGCATGAATTTTTTTTCTTCAAAAGTATACTTTGGATCGATCAAAATCATGACCACTAATTTCAAATTATAAATGAGTGAAGGGGTGCATTTATACCTTAATTTCTATTGATTTTATGATTATAAATTCTGAGTTTAACACAAGAGGGCACTATTCATCTTGATTCACACCCAATTCAGGAACCCCATTGTATTTGAATTTGGGTAATCGGTTGAGCTATGTCTGATTATTATGTTTGGATTAAAGATTAGAGATGATTTTCATTGCCTTCAAAGAATGTATTCTTAACACAATGAATTAACAATTTGCAGAAAAAAATATATGATAATATATGTAATTTATGATGAAATTGTTAAATGGTATTTTATGAATTAATAAAATATCAAGCTTCATTTATTCAATCGCAATGATGTTTGTTGTTTTGCTCATAGGTTGCTAAGCAGCTTGGACCTGGGCACGTTGTGGCTTCCTGTTTATGTGACACTGGTCAAAGATACTACGCTAGACTTTTCAGCAAAACTTGGCTCCAAGAAAAGGGTAAGATATTTTTGCTGGATGTTGCATTAAAAAATATATGTATACTCTTCACACACTCGAACAGGAATATTGAGAGTAGTTGATCAGTGAAAGTTTCAAATGTAAAGCAGAAATGTTAGAAATATTCAAAGTTTGTAATACTGTAGATGTTCTTGATTTTATCATTGTCATGAATGCATTTATCTATTACTTCAACTGCAATTGAAGAAAAATTAAAGAAAAATTTGGTAATTTTACTCCCCACCCCCCCCTTCCCCAAAAATACCCCCACAAACAAACATAAGATATATAGAATGTGGGTAAATAGGGACACTGGGCTGAATTGGGACAAACCTGAGATTCTTATAAATATGTCACAAGAATCCTGTCTTATCAGATGACTGACTTGATGGACCCTGCTCTGAGATAGGCCTTCAACCTATTGAAAAGAAAATAAAGAAAAAAATGAGCATATAAGGCAGGTATGAGAATATATTTTCTAAGTTATGTCCCTGACCCCAGTGTATGAATTTTGTTTTTCTTATACTGCTTTTACTTTGTCATACTGTTTAGCAGTTTTTTCAGATGCTATTTTAAATAAATCTAAAAATATTGGCGGAAGTCAAATTAATCATCTGCAGAAGTAATGCTGGTATGATTTGAAAGCATTTCTCATAAAATCAACGTGGCAAGGAGACTTGTTGAGTTAATTGAATTTTTATGCGTCTAGCACTGACACTTATGATTCAGGCTTGAATGATGAATTCATAATGGTTGTCAGATACAATGCAAGTCAGAATCCTTTGCCATCTGTTAACAGTATAAAATCCCAAATTAATAGAAGTATGGACCAGCGATCCAATTGGCTTGTGTTTTTTTAGTGACAAGAGATAAGCCACATATTTTGACAAATGTTAACAATATGCTAATCCATGCTTATGAATCATATCAGTTCTTAAAATATATTTTGTGTTTTATTCTTTTTTACACTGTAGGTCTACTGGATAGTGTACCAGAAGAATGCCATAGCTTCCTACATTGATGATAATGACAACATAGTATTTTATATACACCTTGAGTGCTTAATATGCTTAGATACTAAAGCATTACAGATCACCTAACTTATCACTGTGTAAAATCAGTAAAAAATAAAATTGAGTAAATAACTCTCTATATGGCAGATAATGATGATTAATCGCTGTATCACTATACTATGTTTGTTTTCTAAACATTTGAATTATTACTTGAAACTTACAGTATTTACTGTATTTTTAAGATGAATCAATAAGAATCTTCTATGATATCAGAATTTTCTATTTTTGAGATAACCCCATTAGGTACAGATTTATCTTACCACAAACACAATAATCTGAATTGATTAAGATCCCATGGAAGCCATAAAGGATTAATTACATGCTCAAATGTGCTAGTTGAGTGTGGTGTAATATTTAGTACTTCTGTTGAGTTTGAATCTCTAATAATATTTGCCTCGTCTCTCAATTTGAGTGGTCTCGCCCTCTTTCTCTCTCATTTCATATAACTCCATATCAACATCAAGTTATTTTAGCTAGCCAATATACTTTGTACAGCTCAGATTCTGAAAGGTGATGGGTTTGCACCTTGCCTATCCACAGCTATGCCTTTTATACAGATATTTGTAATGTGTGATGAGAAATATGATTGTAAATCTAGGTATATTTTTGAAGAAAAAATGATATTATCAAGAATGTTGATGTACAAATGTATGATTTTTTATAATGTATATCATTGATGAAATATATTTTTGTGTTTCCATCCATCAATTTCTTAGAACTAAATTGCCAAATGTAAAATGGTTAGATTGAATGCTTTACAATGATTTACTGAAATACATATCACACTTTGTACAACAAAGCCATGCATGGTGAATGTATCAATAACTTGATTTAACCTTTCCATGTATTACTTTTCAAACCTGCAATGGAAATATGCAGGAATAAAACTTACTCTATTATAAAAGTTAGTATTAACTTCATCGTACACTTTTGTTGCAATGGAATTTTGAAAACTTTGTTTGTTAGTTTTTATTTTGTAAGATTCAGGCTATGCAACTCAAGAATTTTATCATCTCAACCTGTTATAAAATATATTAAGACCCTGACCCATTCTTCCCTGAATTGTTTTGATGGATGCACTATTTATGATACTGTATGCTGAGTTCAAACTTCAATCATCCTTCTAATGCATCTGTAGCTCAAGGGAAAGGTATTCTACTTCATATGTCATATATTTCAATGTAATATATTTTACTCAAAATATTTCTCTTTTTTTCACTTTGTTCTTTATTTTGAGCAGTGGTTGATTAATTTTTTCCATCTAGTGCCCAAAGTTTTGTAAACTTCCTGTGTTGTAAAGAGTCATTTTACACTCACATGTATATTCGAATTATAGTTTTGTTTTATCATGGGACTTATGGTTTATACAGTCCAACCTCGTTATAAAGAGCACTGATATAACGAGATCTCTTTATAACAAGTTAGTTTTCCCGGTCCAATCTCTTTGTATTTTATTGTATTTTAGCCCTGATATAACAAGGTCTTGATATAAAGAGATACTTTTTCTGGTCCCAAGGACCTTGTTATAACGAGGTTTGACTGTACCATGATTTACATATCTTATGAATGTTTCATGTGCATGAAGATTATCTTGCCTAAGGATTGGGTTGACTACTCCAGGTCATATGTTTGTAAATCAAATCATAAGGTCACTTTTACTTCTCACAAAGATTGTTTTCATATTTAAAATAATCAAGTAAGATTTTCCACGTTAATGGAAGGTTTTGCATTTTGCTATTTTAGTTCAGACCCATTGTGGAGATTGATTCAGACTTTAGATAAAGCTTCATTATTTTATTAATATGTCTATTTAAATAAAAGTTGTGTCTTAATAATGTTTTCATGATGTCATGAAATCAAAATATTATTTTGTTCTCCATTTACTGGTAATGATTAAGAAAAAACGAATCGCAAACCTTTTGGACTGGTTTATATGCTGCTTGGTAAATAAGAAGTGTCCCTAAATTTGTCATAGCCCCATCTCTTGTCAAGAGCATTATATGGAGCTCATCCCATAGGGGTACACACGCGTAATTATTTCTCCATAGACCCGTGTGCTATTTGGCCTTCTGAAAAAAATCATATAAAATCAGCTGTAGATTAGGTCGACAAGTGCTTGTTGGCAATGGAAAGGAAATTTTATGGACTTTCTCATTCTGCACTCAAAACTACCTCTTGACTAGCTCATTTTTGAGCAATCACCCCTAACATAGCAACATGTCGTGCATCAAGAAATAGCGGTGTCAAGTAGTTCCAGAAATCGAAAATTTTTGGATCCCCCTTTTGATAAAGAAAGGTCATATATTCATTTACTAATATTCAAAATTATATAATCACTCATTTACATCTATTAACATTAATCCATAATAACTGAACTCCTATGGGTTGCCAAGGGGTCTATTTTTCATCCGCGAAAGTGATTCGCCTATAATTACGCGTGTGTAACCATAGTGACTCAACTCATCACAACACCGGCGGAATGATTGTATACAAGTTGTTTTAGGAAGTCAATTGAACACATGAATAAGCATAAGCTTTGAATATGAATATCAAAATGAAATGGACGAGTGAATGATAACACAAGTCACAAATTTATTCGGTCATCTAGGCCCTTGAAAATTATTAATGTGCTATTTAATGATATGTATATTTTCATACAAATTTTCTTTTTTTTTTAAATAAGATATCTTCTCCCTTTAAGTAAATGAATAAATGTAATATTTGAAATCAACAATCAATGCATAATTGTAGTTCTTTTCAAATGAAGCAGTGTTTTGTTTTCGTCTGGAAAAGAGTGTTTTTATGGTGAGGATCATTTTGAAGAAAAAGTTGCAGATCTGTTACTATAGAAAATGCACCGATGACGCTGAAGTAGAATTTGGTTGCCAGCTTGCCATCGGAACGGGAAACGTATTTGGGGAATTGCATACTATATGAACCCATCAATGTATTTGATATCCTACTTGTTTGAGACAAATTGATAAATGACTGAATGGATCAAAGAAAGAGATAGGAGGGGGGGAGACGGAGAGAGAAAGAGCGAGAAAAAGAAAGAGAGATTGAGAGAGAGAGANAAATATTTACAATTTTCTTTCTTGGCATGATTTCTCTACAGGTCGGCTCAAGCCTGGTGGAACAGTTGTAGAAGGAACAGCTGGAAATACAGGTGGGAGCACATTCAATCACTTTGCAGTGTTTAAGTCCATTTTTCGATATGATTAAAGATAATCTTGCATTCTGAATATTCATTAAAGAACTTTACGAAATAATGTGAAAGTAATTTATATACAGACAAACCTCGTTATAACGAGGTCTTTGGGACCAGAGAAATTATCTCTTTATATTGAAACCTTGTTATATCAGTGCTAAAATACAATAGAATACAAAGAGATGGGACCAGGAAAATTACCTTGTTATAACGAGATCTTGTTTTATCAGTGCTCTTTATAACGAGGTTGGACTGTATCAGATCTCTCTGAAAGTGAAGTAAATGAATTAAATGTACAAATTTTCTGGTTGATGATTACAAACAAATAATTCACTCATTGGAGTTATGACATGGAATGCCATTTGTGATCATGTCACCCAAATGAAAGTTCTGTAAATTCTGATTTCTAGTCTTATCTTACTTTATCATTGTAAACTTTATCCTGTTGATATTATTATTAAAATGTGTTTCCTTCATATATCATGTAAGGATTGCTGAATTTCCAAAAGTGTATCTCTAATTTCAAAAGTTTCTGACACAATCATTTTCATTTTTTGCTGTCCTTTCAGGCATTGGTCTAGCTCATATATGTAACGCCATGGGTTTCAAGTGTGTCATCTACATGCCGAATAGCCAGAGTCAAGAGAAGATTGATATGCTAAGGCTACTAGGAGCTGAAGTCTTTCCTGTACCTGTTTTACCTTTTGATAATCCAGATAATTATAATCATCAGGTGAGTATACAGTTTACCTGCTTGTATATCCCCCAAGTAAGATAGTAATGTAATTGATTTGTTTTACTATTCAGGTTGTACAATTCACAGTTGATGTTCATATCATTGTGTATAGTTGATCGGCAATTGTAACATTATGAACTATGCTGCAATATGATACAAATGTATTTTGTGACAACAGCCAACACGACATACATTCGCAACAACAAATTTGTCTACTCTTGCAGTATGTTTGTCTTCTCTTACTGTATAATTTATTTTCTTTCTTTTGCTTATCTTTGTCCTGAGCTTAAATTGTATTTCACGACTAATGTATGATGAATCATGGGATTTGTAAGAAGTGTCATGAATTAGCAAACTCAATATTTGGACTCTGTTATCATTATCAGAATTTTCTTCTAGTACTGCTTGAAAAAGAATATCACTTCTGTACTAGAAAATTATCCCACCTTGCATTGAAATTGAAACAACCACAAAGGAATGTATTGAGTCACACCTAGTAATTTACACACTATCACAAACAGTCTTAATGTCAGAATGACGCATTCTAATCAATTTCTGCCAAATCAGAAGATTTTATGACGCATTCTAATCAATTTCTGCCAAATCAGAAGATTTTATGCAACTTAATATTTATTGTCTGCAATGCTTCCAATTGGAGACATTTATCAAAAACTGTTTTTGTACAAAAATATTGTTTGAGAATATGTCTAGCTAAAAGTCAGCAGAGAAAATTATATAGTCCAAAGATCATAATTGAATGAGTGTTAGATATCTTTCACATCTTTCACATTTTGTCCCCTACAGCTGCTTGTACAAGATGATAAATGGCAAGATGATGTCATATTGTAACTTGTGGAACTGTAATTAATTAGATTTTGAAAGACAACACCTTATTCAGTAAATGTTTACTGACCATATGATCTTTGAATACTATAAATGTTTCCTCTGCAAATGTTTGCCGTGCTCCATGAGAACAAGTTGAAAGAAAGATTGGTACTGTTTAATTCCTTCTGCTTCTCTTTCTTTTCTCCATCATGTATCATAATTAAGTGCATTATTAAAATATAAAGTTATCACTAACCAGTAGCATAAACTGTTACATCCACAGAATACATGAAACCACAAAGTGAAAATAATGACTCTGAGTAAAGACATATTGACTTACTTCAATTTTTTTAAATTTTTATTAAGATCATCTTCAGGAGATAACTGAAACCATGTACAAAGCAATGGGTATATCTACAATCATCAAAATAGGTGACTGTGATAGATATAATTTTTGTAAAAAAAATATGTATACAATATCGAAAACAAAGTGAAATATTTGTATTGCATTTTTGATTTTCAATTTTCAGGCAAGGAGACATGCAGAATCATTAGACAATGCCATTTGGACCAACCAGTTTGACAATACAGCCAACAGACAAGCTCACATTGAAACTACTGGGCCTGAGATTTGGCAACAAACTGGTAAGATGCAATGTAATCTCCATCATTGTGTGAGTCTGACATAACAACACCCTTGCAACTTTTCTTATGTCAATTTTGAACTCATAATACAAGCAATTTAATGCGATAACTCTCTTTAAAGGAGCCTCATATGACAATATTTTAAGAATATAACCGATACTTCTTTATTTCATAGTCATAATATTCTTCATAGCTTGTGCATTTTAATTGCTTAAGGAATAACAAATTTTAGTTGTGAAATAAAATATGGAACAAGAATGGGACAATTAATTCAGCCAAGAAATGCGTAGTGATAAAGGAAGGAATTGTTAAGGAAAAAGGGGAATAATGAATATCATCAAAGATATGGTACATTGGACTAGAAGAAAGTAGGAAGGGAAAGTCTGCAGATGTTAGGAAAGATGCTAGAATAAGAGGAAGAACATTTACGGAAGTACAAAACGCTGGATAAGATAGAAAAGGGATGAATGGATGGGGTAAGGTAGATGATTATATTGCCAGAGAAGATGGATGAAAATGGAAGAGAAAATGAGAGAATTATGACATGGAAATTTTGCAGAAGGGAGAAAGTACAGAATCGATTACCTTTATCATTGGAGGCATTGAGGCAACATTGTGTATTTAGTTTCACTACACTTATATCATTATTGTCCCAAATGAAATCTATATCCACTCTTTTTGTCTACAGAGGGAAAGATAAATGCTGTTACATTTGGTACAGGAACAGGAGGTACTCTAGCTGGTAAGTTTGATCCTCTACCAACAAATATACAATTCAAATAATTACTGTCTTACAACTACAAGCAGCGATTCACAAGGTTTATCAATGTTGGGATGGTTCAAGAATTATTTCACTTGTTATCTACACAACACAAAGGTCACTGAATTGAACAAAAAAAAGCAAATCCTTTCATGCACGAATTCTGGTACCATCTGATATCATAATTATGGTAAACTGGTAAATAAGAAATCAGCTAATAATTTAAGTAATTCAAACCTCATGGGAAAAGTACAATAAGGAAATAAATGTTGCTCTTTTCATGACTGCTTTCAGACAATCCCATTAGTTCCTTTTAATTTCCTGTATTCTAAAGGAGTTCTATGTCAAATTTTTGACAAACAAATTAATTATATTTTTGAAAATTATATCTGTATACCTTGAATTGATATTTTCTGGAGTGACATGATTCTAATCCCTCCTTCCCACAGGTGTTGGTATGTACATGAAGGAGAAGAGTAAAGATGTCAAGGTCGTTTTAGCAGACCCACAGGGTAGCGTTCTTTACAACTACTTCAAACACGGCTAGATAGAAAGGTCACCTGGGTCATCCATCACAGAGGGCATAGGTCAAGGTCGGGTCACCAACAATATGAAGGGTGCCCCCATTGATGAGGCACTATGCATTCAGGATACTGATGCTGTCCGCATGGTGAGTTTATCTGTGGGTTGATATGAGAAATCCATTTTTGATTGTGATTATCAATGATTGATTACGGAGTTCAATTACTAACAGCATGTATGCAAATTAAAGTGTTTTTCATACTACATGTAAAGAGGCTGGTTTACTAATAGATTCAATTTTATGCATGTTTCTTGCCAATAAACATAGTTATGTGGTATTATTAATTCTGGCTAGTGGCAATTTAACTAAAATATTAATTTTGGAATTAAGTTTTCATGCATTACTTGCTGCTATGCCAGACGAGCATTGGGCAGGCTTTTGGGTTGTCTAGAACAACCTTTGTGTGTAGAAAGTGCATAAAATTTGTAGATATCCATGATGTATTAGTAAGCCCACCCATCACAAAATTGTAGATTGGATGTCGAGCTGATAGGCACCAGGCAAATTTTATGAAGATAGAGATATATAGTTAAACTAAAATGCTTAGTATATTTCTTCAAAATATCTGAATTCTTTTTTGTCTTTTTAGTGGAGTTGTTCTATGATACTGATAATTTACCCTATTTCTTCTGCATTTCTGCTATTTCAAAATTAACTTTTGAAACAATCAGATGTCAGTCTGTATGATCATTTGAACTTTGACATATTTCGTAAAAATTAATCTCTTGCTTACTGAAATAATGAAAATTGTATTCCCTTTTGTATTTTCTGCCTACTTCTGGTATTCTGAGTGTTAATAATTTAGCCACTTCACCTACTGAACTGTTCTTCAAATAGTCTAATTGGACCATACTTGTTACAAATGTTGTAAAATCCCTGATTTGTAGAAACACTTGCATACCAATTAAATCAAATTAAAATGCCAATTAATTAGAACCTGTAAATATGCGGTTTATTCAGAGCAATAAGAAAATTGGGTGAAAGGTTGGGAATCGTCAATCTAGCCTTCAGATGCAATAGTTTCTAATTGTCTGTGATATTGTTTATTTGCTGACACTCAGCTGGGACAAACGATTGAATTGGTAGCAGTTGTTGATTGCTCTTATTTAAATTGAATTTCTGCTATTTTGAATCTTTTATGAAATAGAGGAAAGGTTATTTTCTTTTTTAATTGTCTTAATTGGATGTAGGATGGGTAAATCTTGATATACCAAGATATGTTAGGTATTTTCCCTTGATTGTTCTGAATTTGTATATCTTTGTTTTAATTGTTTTATTTAATAGGCAAAAGGTCAGCCTTCAATTTTATTTTCCTAAATAGATTTGTCTTTGTGTTTCAATGTGATTGGGATGAGATTATTTAATTGTTCTTTTGCCCAATCGTCAGATTAAGGTATTTTATGAAATAGAGGAAAGGTTACGTTTTACCAGTCAACATCTTCTACATATTTGAAAATGTGAACCTGCTATTACCACCAAAATTTAATTATTGATTCATATTTTCCATGGAATTCTATATCTCATGTTTTATGAAACAATAGAATATTTTATGTAATGCAGTTTTAAAATACAGAGCTGTGATATAAAAATCAGAGATTGAAAGGGATGTTTGGTCTATGTTTATTAAAACTATTTGCATTATTGAATGGATGAACTCTTAAACATTGAACCATTTTAGTTACCTTTTCCATATTTTATTATTTCCAAAATGATATGGATATTGGAATATTACTCCTCAAGAAGTCTTAATATTCCTAACAATTGTTTTGTCCTGGTTATAACATTAGTATGGGTTGAGAAGTTCTCTTCTGTCATAACATTTCTCTCTTACTGAAACAAGCAGGGTTGTTTATTACAAAATCTAATGGTTTTATTTCTTCATAATAACAAAATGATGAGCCTTAACTAAACAAATTAAGTTCAAATCTTAAATATTTGTATCCCATTTTAGGCTTGGAGATTGTTTTATTGCAGGT